>JAJOOS010025567.1:0-22963 GCA_029582725.1 Solanum chiquidenum
CTAAACCCTAAACACTAAACCCGAAATCCTAAATCCCAAACCTCAAACCTAAACCTTAAACACTAAACCCTAAACCCTAAACCCTAAACTCTAAACCCTAAACCCTACACCCTAAATCCTAAACTCTAAACTATAAACCCTAAACCCAAAACCCTAACAACTAAACCCAAAACCCTTAACCCTTAACACTACACCCTAAACCCTAAACCCTAAACCCTAACCATAAACCCTAAACACTCCACCCAAAACCTAAACACTAAATCCTAAACCTTAAATCCTAAACTCTAAACCCTAAACCCTAAATCCTAAACTCTAAACCATAAACAATAAACCCAAAACCCTAAAAACTAAACCTAAAACCCTAAACACTAAAGCCTAAACCCTTAACTCTAAACCCTAAACCCTAAATCCCAAACCTCAAACCTAAACCCTAAACACTAAACCCGAAATCCTAAATCCCAAACCTCAAACCTAAACCCTAAACACTAAACCCGAAATCCTAAATCCCAAACCTCAAACCTAAACCTTAAACACTAAACCCTAAACCCTAAACCCTAAACTCTAAACCCTAAACCCTACACCCTAAATCCTAAACTCTAAACTATAAACCCTAAACCCAAAACCCTAACAACTAAACCCAAAACCCTTAACCCTTAACACTACACCCTAAACCCTAAACCCTAAACCCTAACCATAAACCCTAAACACTCCACCCAAAACCTAAACACTAAATCCTAAACCTTAAATCCTAAACTCTAAACCCTAAACCCTAAATCCTAAACTCTAAACCATAAACAATAAACCCAAAACCCTAAAAACTAAACCTAAAACCCTAAACACTAAAGCCTAAACCCTTAACTCTAAACCCTAAACCCTAAATCCCAAACCTCAAACCTAAACCCTAAACACTAAACCCGAAATCCTAAATCCCAAACCTCAAACCTAAACCCTAAACACTAAACCCTAAACCCTAAACCCTAAACCCTAAACAAATCCAAACTCTAAACCTTAAACCCTAAACTCTAAACCCTAAATCCTAAACTCAAAACCCTAAATCCTATCCTAAACCCTAGACCCTAAATCCTAAACTCAAAACCCTAAACCCTAAACTCTAAACGCTAAACCCAAAACCATTAACCATTAACCCTAAATGCTAAATCCTAAACCCTTAAACCTAAATACTAACTCTAAATCCTAAACCCTTAAACCTAAACTCAAAACCCTTAATACTAAATCCTAAACTAAAACCGCAAACCGTAAAGCCTCAACCCTAAACCTAAACTCTAAACCCTAAATCTAAACTCTAAACCCTAAACCCTAAACATTAAACCCTAAACCCGAATCATAAACTCAAAATCCTAAACCCTAAACCCTAAATCTAAACTCTGAACCCTAAACCCTAGACCCTAAATTCTAAACCGTAAATCCTAATTTCTAAACCCTAAATCCTAAACTCAAAACCCTAAACCCTATTCCTAAACCCTAAATCCTAAACCGTAAATGCTAAACCCTAGACCCTAAACCCTAAACCCTAACCCTAAACCCTAAACCTAATCGTTAACCCTAAATCTTAAACCAAAACCCAAAACCCTAAATCCTAAACCCTAAACCCTAAACCCTAAACCCTAAATCCTAAACTCTAAATCCTAAGCTCTAAACCCAAACCCTAAACCGTATACCCTAGACCCTAAATCCTTAACCCTAAACCCTAACGCTAAATCGTAAACCATAAAACCTAAACCTAAATCCTAAACCCTAAACCGTAAATCCTAAACTCTAACCATAAACCATAAACCCTAAACCCTAAACCCAAACTCTAAACCCTAAACCATAAACCCTAAATCCTAAACTCAAAATCCTAAACCCTAATCCTTAACCCTAAACTTTAAACCTTAATCCCTAAACCCTTAGCCCTTAACCCTTAACCCTAAATGCTAAACCCTAATAAAGGTTTTAGTCCTCATAATGTCAATGATCTAGAATAGGAAATCCATCATGTATCAAGACAACAAGGATTATCACCTAGGGGATTTCACTATGACAGGTTCCAGAAAACCAAAGTGTCAAATCTTACTTCTGTCACTGCAGGCAGACCAAACATCAGGCTCTTTACTTCCAAATCCTCCCAATGATCTGTACACTTATATGGAATGTAAGGGGGATTAACACCCAAGGTGTCATGGAAAGACTCAAAATGCTCAAGAAGATGCATCACATTTCTATTATAGCTATTCTGGAACCTTTCTCAGACATTTTAAACACCAACTGGCTATGGATCATGCTATGATTAAATGCAGTGGTAAGATATGGTTATTTTGGAATCTGGATATTGACTGCAAAGTACTAGAAGAGGATGAACAACAAATTACTTGCGAAATTGCTCATAATGAGTTGCAAACTGATTTCACTACCACAATTTATTTATGCCAAATGCAAGGACCATCTTAGAAGACCTCTCTGGGACAAAATGCTACATCATGCTAATGCTACAACCAACTCTCCTTGGTGTGCAGTAGGTGATTATAATGTTATCACTTCCATGGATGAGAAGCTTGGATGGGTGCCTTACAACATGAAGAAAAGTTTGGAGTTCATAGCTGTAATTGAAGCGTGTGGTATGATGGATCTCGGCTTCAGTGGACAGAAATTTACATTGTCCAACAACAGGGGTATACACAACAGGGTGTGGAAAAGATTAGACATGGGTATGGTAAATGACTCTTGGCTGAAAAAAATGCCTCAAACCACCATCATTCACCTCCCTTCCGTAGGCTCTGATCACTGTCCCCTATTGATGGAAATGAATGCTAGATGTGAGGATCATATTAAATATTTCAAGTTCCTGAACTGCTGGGTTGATCAGCCTAACTTCATGGACATTGTTCAAGCTTGCTGGGAAAGGGAATTGGAGGGAAAAAGTATGTGGAAGTTCCATCAGAAACACAAAAGACTGGCTGGCACTCTTATTTTTTGGTCCAAGGGAGAATTTGGTGACAACTTTATCAAAGTCAAGGAATATGAAAATAAAGTCAAAATTGCTGAAGAAAGCTTTATTCAGTATAATACAGAGGGGAACAGATCTGCCTTACATGAGCTCAATGCAGAATACATCAGATTTCTGAAGATGGAGGACTCTCTCCTAAAGCAAAAAACCCAACTCCAATGGTTTAGAGAAGGTGAAAGCAACACTAAATATTTTCATTCACTGATAAGAGGGAGAAGAAGGAGACTATTTATTCAAAGAATTTTAAAGGATGATGGGGAGTGGTTATCTGGAGATGAGAATATTGCAGATGCAGCTTGTGACCAATTTCAACAAATCTTTACAGGTGAGGATAGGTTCATCAATGAAGGGCCTCTTGACTGTATCCCTAAAATGATTAATCAAGACTATAATGATAAGTTGATTGCCATGCCTACCTTGGAAGAGTTAAAAGAAGTGGTTTTTTACATGAACTCCAATTCAGCAACTGGTCCAGATGGCATGAATGGTTGTTTTTTCCAGATATGCTGGCAGATCATCAAACATGACCTGCTGGAAGTCATCTTTAGCCTTTTTCAGTGGGCATATGATTCCCAAATATTTTTCCCACTCTTGCATTGTACTGTTGTTCAAAGTGAGCAATCCTAATAAGTTATCTAAATTCCGGCCCATCAGTTTAAGTAATTTCACCAGTAAAATTATTTCTAAACTGCTGAGCCTGAGATTGGGACCTGTATTACCAATCCTGATCTCTCTCAACCAATCAGGTTTTGTCAAAGGGAGAAGTATTTCAGAAAACATCATGCTAGCTTAAGAGATTATTCATCAGATTAAGAAGCCTAATATTGGGAGCAATGTGGTCATTAAATTGGATATGACAAAGGCTTATGACAAGGTCTCTTGGTCTTATATCTGTCTGGTTTTAAGGAAAATGGGCTTTGATGAGGTTTTCATTGACATGGTGTGGAGGATCATGGCAAATAATTGGTACTCTATTATTGTTAATGGGAAAAAGTATGGATTCTTTCAATCCACTAGAGGTCTAAAGCAAGGTGACCCCCTATCACCTACCCTATTTCTTTTAGGGGCTGAGGTCCTTTCTAGATCATTGAACAGAATTCACAGCAATCCTGACTATCATGGTTTCTTTATGGAGATGAGAAGCCCTCAAGTTAATCACCTTAGCTTTGCGGATGATATTATCATTTTTACTTCTGGAAGAAAAAAGACTCTTGAACTGATTATGCATATTCTGAATACCTATGAGGAGACTTCCGGGCAGCTAGTGAACAAAAACAAAAGCCATTTTTTGGTCCTTTCCAATGCTTTCAACAACACTAGGGACATGATTAGGAAACTTACTGGTTTCAAGCAGAAGGAGGGTCCTATTACTTACCTTGGATGCCCCCTGTACATTGGCAGGCCAAGAATTATTTATTTTTCTGATCTTATCAACAAAGTGGTTAATAGAATTACAGGTTGGAAGGCAAAGATCTTGAGTTATGGAGGCAGAAATACTTTAGTTAAGCATGTGTTACAATCCATTCCCATTCACTTAATTTCTGCTATCTCTCCTCCCTCAACTGTTATCAAACAAATTCAAAGCCTTATGGCAAATTTTTTCTGGGGATGGAAAAGGATAGGAAAAAATATCATTGGTCCTCATGGAAATTTTCCATATGAGGAAGGAGGCATTGGTATGAGAAACCTTAAGGATGTGTGCATGGCATTTAAATATAAGCAATGGTGGATCTTTAGATCAAAACACACTCTTTGGGGAGAATTTTTGAGAGCTAAATATTGTCAGAGATCCAATCCTCTCAGCAAGAAATGGGACACTGGTGAGTCCCTTATCTGGAAGCATTTAATGCATAACAAATTAAAAATTGAGGAGCACATACACTGGACAAGACCTCCTGAACAATAGGTTATATTAAATACAGATGGTAGTGCCTTAAGTAACCCTGGAAGAATAGGTGCAGGAGGTATTATCAGAGAACACAATGGTGAAATGGTCTTAGCTTTTGCTACCCCATTGGGAGAAGGAATTAACAGCCAAGCTGAAATAGGAGCAGCTATATTTGGCATGACCTGGATACTTCAGCTGGGTTACAGGAATGTCGTCTTAGAAGTGGATTCGCAGCTACTGGTGGACTGGATAATGCTCAAAGCTAAACCTCCATGGAGTGTTAACACACAGGTACAACAGCTCCAAGAACTCATCAGACAGACCCACAATTTTAAATGCAAACATACCTTCAGAGAAGCCAACTTTGTTGCTGATTCCTTATCAAAACAAAGTCACAAAATCACAAGTCCTCAAATATACTGCAGCAATCAACAATTACCAAGGGAAGCAAGATCCTACTATCAACTAGACATGATCGAGATGGCAAGTTTCAGGAGAAGGAAAATCAAGAAGATCAAAGAACCCCCTTGAGTTTGGGTATAACCTTTTCAACCTAGCTATGGTTTAAAATCATAGCTTTTTTGAATAGTTGTAGGTTTTAACTTTTTTGCTATCGTAAGGGGAGATTCTCCCTTATTTATGTTTCCTAGATTCATTGTATCGAGAGGAGTCCTCTCTTTTAGGTACTTAGTCTCTAGGTTTCCTTTTTTAGTATAGAGATAAGTTGACTATCCTTAGTAGGAAGGTTGATTGATGACCCACCATAGGATCGGAGGCTAGGTTTATGTCCCCCTCCTTGTGCTTATTTTGTTCTATTTATGCTAAGGCCTAGGGGTGTTGCTAAGCCCCTCCCCCCCCCCCCAAAGGTCGTTTAAAAAAAAAAAAAACCTTAACCCTAAACCCTAAACACTCAACCCTAAACCTAACACTAACCCTAAACCTAAAACTAAATCCTAAATCCTAAATCCTAAACCCTAAACCCTAAGCCCTAAATCCTATAATCTAAACCATAAACCTTAAACCTTAAACCATAAACCCTAAACACTAAACCATATACCCTAAACCTTAAAACTTAAACATTAAACCATAAAACCTAAACCATAAACCCTAAATCCAAACTCTAAACCCAAAACCCAAAACCCTAAATCCTCAACCGTAAACCCTAAACACTAAACTCTAAACCGTAAACCCTAAATCCAAATACTAAATCGTAAACCCTAAATCCTGAACTCTAAACCCTAAACACTAAACTCAAAACCCTAAACCCTAAACACACTAAACCCTAAACCCTTAAAACTAGACCCTAAACCCTAAACCGGAAACCCTATACCTCAAACCCCAAACTCTAAACCTCAAAAACCCCAACTTCTCTCTAGAAAAAAGCTCTCAAGGAAAACTTAAGTGACAAGGAAGGCTGCCATGGGGCCCGAACCCCCTCCCGATCCCAAAAAATTTTGTTCGAAAGAAACAATTGTAGATATCGATGATACGAATCCAACGCAAGTTGAATCATCGAAAAACTCCAACCACGGCTCCGGGAATCCGCAAAAAACAGCCAGAATCGCTGTAGCATCTTCCAAAGGTGAAACTGTCGAAATTTATGAAAACATTTGTAATTCTCTTGTTGATGTTAATCTTCCAAATGTAATTGTTGGATATGATAGATCTCTATCAGATCTACAGCATATCCAAAAATTAGACTATTCCACCGTGCCAATTGAGAGATATCGACCGGCGAAAATTGGAGCAGATTCCGGTGAATCGCCGGCCAATCGGACTCAGATTCATCCCACTTCCGGTGATCTTTGTGGTGGCGCTCCTACTGGGGTTTGTATCTCCTCATGGCACACCTCCCATAAAAAACCCATCGTGTTTGGACGGCGGAATCGACGGCGACGAACAGATGGCCGGAATTGCAGGTTTTCCGTCAAGGGTTTTGGACCAAAACCAAAGCCAAATTGCAGCAGGCAATATTCCGTTCACAACCATCTAAAAATTAATGCAGGGAACGGCTCAAATTTCAGTTTGAAGTTTCACCCACCACTGCGAATTTCCGGCGACGGCGGCACCGCCGTAACGGCGGCTGAAAACTCAAATTTTCAATGGAATCCGGAGAAGAATCCTACCAGCAAACTGAATATGCAAAAAGCCCCAATTGTTTCAGAGCAATCTAGATTTAATTGCAGTTCTAGGGTTCAGGTGGGGCTGCCGAACGGCGGCGGTACGGTGGTGAAGCTCCGATCCCATAATTGGAAATGCCAAACTGTTCATCTTGATGAGGAGAATCCAAATCCACAAAAAGCCCTTTCAGGTAATCCCTCCTCCTCCTTGAATGTAAGAATTAGGGTTTCCCCTCTCTATGCCGTCGACAGCGCCGGAGCTTCGGCTACCGAAAAATCCCAAATCCAATCTAATTCTACTCCTCCACCTCCCAGCAACCTCCATGACCAAAAATACCATCCTAATTCCTCTCCATTTGGAGGACTATGGCGGACAACTGGTATTCTGTGATTGTGAATGGAGTTAGACATGGCTTCTTCCACTCCACTAAAGGCTTAAAACAGGGTGATCCGCTCACACCTGCCCTATTTATTTTAGGAGCAGAGGTTCTGTCCAGATTGTTGAACAACCTTAACTATAACCATTTCTTTCGGGGTTTCTACATGGAAAAGAGAGGTCCACAGGTTAACCACCTCAGTTTTGCAGATGATGTTATTATTTTCACCTCAGGCGGCAGACGATCTATTGAGTTGATAATGCAGACTTTTACTGATTATGATAATTGCTCCGGTCAGCTTATTAACAGGTATAAAAGTCACTTTATGGTCTCCCCCAATGCTCATCCCCTACCATTTCCCTCATAAAAGTGATCACGGGGTTTGCTCAGAAAGATTCACCGATTACTTATCTTGGTTGTCCGCTTTACATTGGCAGGCAGAGGATCTCACACTTCTTTGGTATTATCTCTAAAGTGGTGGGCAGGATATCTGGTTGGCAAACAAAAATGCTTAGTTATGGTGGTAAAGCTACTCTCATTAAGCATGTTCTCCAGTCTCTCCCTATTCACCTTCTTAGTTTAGTTTCTCCCCTTTCTACTGTCCTGAATGAGATTGAAAAGTTGACCACGGATTTCTAGAGGTGTTTGGACATTTTTCTCTCTTTCGATGAGCTTCAGACATGTTCCAATCTCCCTTAAGAACCTCCTCGTGTATTGGTGGAATCAGTCTACTGATACTGGCCCTCATCAACTTATTCTCAGATCCCTTCATATCTTTATTTGTTGGAACCTTTGGAAGAACAGATGTGCTGCAAAGTATGGATCTAAACAGTCCAATTTGCTTAGGGTGAAGTTTGGTATTACTAGCGACATCTACAAGCTCTTGAAGATGACTTATCCATACTTTCACTGGCCTTCAGAATGGGGACAATTGTGTGCTAAAGTGGATTTGTGCATCCATGAGATCAGAATTAATAGAGTTTATTGGTCTAGACCGCCACCTGGACTAGTCAAACTCAACACCGATGGTAGTGCTCTTGGCAACCCTAGGAGAATTGGCGTAGGAGGCATACTTAGGGATTGCAATGGAGACTCATACATGCTTTTGCTAGCCCTCTGGGATTCGGGACTAATAATCAGGTTGAGCTTGAAGCGGCTTGTATTGGACTAGCTTGGAGTTTAGATAATGGTTATTCAGAGGTCATTCTTGAGGTTGACTCAGAGCTTCTAGTCAGCTGGATTGATGGCAGGATAGCACCTCCTTGGCATCTCCACCACACCTTTCTCAGACTCCAGGACATCACTCGCCAGTTTCACACCTTTTCGTGTCATCACATATACAGAGAGGGCAATGCGGTTGCTGATGCATTGTCCAAACACAACCACACCACACTTGCTGCTACTCACTTCACCTGGATTCATGACTTGCCTATTCATATCAGAGGGCTACTTAGGCCAGACAAGCTTGGTTTGGCTAACATCAGACGAAAGAAAACTAAGAGAATTAAAGAACCGCCTTGATCTCCTTGTTGATTGTTTTAACTACAGTGTAAGGCCACACCATACCATCATGGAACTTTCTTTTCCTTTTTGATATCACCGAGCTTTCTTCATTATAGTTCTCTCTTACCTACGAGTTAGGGCTGTATGAAGAAAGACCTTTATAGGGCATAGGCTTTTTCCATTCTTGTTTTCACTTGTAAAGGGAGAGTCATCCTTATTTATGATTTCCTAATTTCTTTTTATCGAGAGGAGTCCTCTCACAGGTGTTTAGAAGCTAGGTTTCATTTTATAGTATTGGGGAAGAGTTGATTAACCTTAGTAGGATGATCAACTTTTGAACCACCATATGATTGGAGGTAAGTTTTATGTCCACCTCCTTGTATTTTGTTTTTTGTTTCATTTATGCTAAGGCTTGCGGGTGTTGCTAAGCCCCTGATCACCCAAGGGTCCTTAAACTAAAAAAAAAAAAAAAAAAACCCTAAATCCTAAACCCGAAGCCCTAAGCCATAAACCCTAATCCTAAATCCTAAACCCTAAACCCTAAACTCTAAATCCAAACTCTAAACCCTAAACCCTAAACAATAAACCCTAAAACCTAAACCCTAACCGTAAACCCTAAACCCTAAAATTTAAACTCTAAACCTTAAACCCTAAATCCTAAACCCTAATCTCTAAACTCTACACCCAAAATCCTAAACCCTAAACACTAAACCCTAAACCATAACCCTAAACCCTAAATCCTAAATTCTAAACCCTATACCTAAACCTGAAACCCTAAATCCTAAACTCCACACATTAAACCCTAAATCCTAAATCCAAACTCTAAAGCCTAAAACCTAAACCCTAAACCCTAAACCCTAAAAACCCTAAACTCTAAACCCAAAACCCTAAACCCTAAACCCTAAACCCAAAACCCTAAACCCTAAACCCTAAACCCTAAATCCTAAACTCTAAATCCAAACTCTAAACCCCAAACCCTAAACCCTAAACCCAAAATTCCAAAACTCTCAAACTCTAAAACCCAAAAACCTAGCCCTAAACCATAAACCCTAAACTCTGAACTCTAAACCCTAAATCCTAAACTATAATTCCTAAACTCTAAACTCTAAACCCTAAACCCTAACTCCTAAACCCTAGACCATAAACCCTAAACCCTAAACCCTAAATCCAAACTCTAAACCCTAAACCCAAAATCCAAAACTCTAAACCCTAAACACAAAGCCCAAAACCCTAAATCCTAAAAAAAATTTCCCTAAACCCTAACCCTAAATCCTAAACCCTAAAACCTAAACCATAAACCCTAAACACAAATCCAAAATCCTAAGCCCTAAACTCAAAATCCAAACTCTAAACCCTAAACCCTAAATCCTTAATCCTTAACCCTAAATTCAAACTCTAACCCTTAAATCTTAAACCCTTAATCCTAAACCCTAAACTCTAAACCCTAAACCCTAAATCCTAAACTCTAAATCCTAAATCCTAAATCCTAAACCCTAAACCCTAAATCCTAAACACTAAATCCTAAACTCAAAACCCTTAACCCTAAACCTAAACCTAAACCTAAACCCTAAATCCTAAGCCTTAAACCCTAAACCCAAAATCCTAAACCCTTAACCCTTAACCCTAAACCCTAGGCCCAAAACACTCAACCCTAAACCTTAAACCATAAACCGTAAACCCAAAACCCTAAACTCAAAACCCTAAAACCTAAACCCTAATCCAAACTATAAACCCTAAACCCTAAATGTTAAAACTCTAAACCCTAAATCCTAAACTCAAAACCCTAAACGCTATACTTAGCCCTAAATTCAAACATTAAACCCTAAACCCTAACCCTAAACCCTAAACCCTAAATCCAAAATACTAAACTCAAAACCCTAAGCCCTAACCCTAAACCCTAAACCCTAAACCCTAAGCCCTAACCCTGACCATAAACCCTAAACCCTAAATCCTAAACCCTAAATTCAAACCCTAAATCTTAAACTCTAAACCCTAAACCCTAACCCTAAACCCTAAACCCTAAACCCTAAACCTTAAATTTTAAACCCTAAACCGTCAACCCTAAATCCTAAACTCTAAACCCTAAACCCTAAACCCTAAACCCTAAATCCTAAATCCTAAACTCAAAACCCTAAACTCTAATCCTAGACTAAGCCCTAAACACAACACTAAAACCCTAAACCCTAAACCCTAAACACTAAACCCTAACCCTAAACCATAAACTTAAACCCTAAACCATAAACCCTAAAACTTAAATCCTAAACTATAAACCCTAAACTCACAAGCCTAAACCTTAAACCGTATAACCTCAACCCTAAACCATAAACCATAAACCATAAACCATAAACCCTACACTTTAAACTCTAAACCCTGATCCCTAAATCAAAAACTCTAAACCCTAAACCTAAAACCTAAATCCTAAACCCTAAACCCTAAGCCCTAAACCCTAAACTCTAAACCCTGAACCCTAGACCCTAAACCCTAGACCCTAAACCCTAAACCCTAAACCCTAAACCCTAAACCCTAAATCCTAAATTCTAAATTCTAAACCCAAAACCTTAAACCCTAAACTCAAAACCCTAAACCCTAAACTCAAAACCCTAAACTCTAACCCTAAACCCTAAACCCTAAACCCTAAATTCAAACTCTAAACCTTAAACCCTTTCCCTTAATCCTAAACACTTAATCCTAAAATCTAAACTCTAAACCCTAAACCTTAAATCCTAAACTCTAAACCCTAAACCCTAAATCCTAAATCTTCATCTGCCGGAACCTTTGGAAGATCAGATGTGCTAGTAAATACGGAGGGAATCAATCCAATATTAGCAGAGTCAAGTATGCCATCTACAAGGACAACTATAAACTCAAATCAAATGGCCCTCAAACTGGAAGGATCTGATCCAGACTGGAGAAAATTGTGTTCATGAGATTAAAGTAACTCTTGTTATGTGGCAAAAACCTCCAGATCAGTGGGTGAAGATCAACACTGATGGCAGTGCATTGAGTAATCTAGGCAGAATAGGAGCAGGAGGTATACTAAGGAATCATACAGGAGAAATGGTACTAGCATTTGCTACTCCCTTGGGGGAGGGAACTAACAACCAAGCTGAACTAGAAGCAACTATTTTTGAGATGACATGGTCTTTGGAACTACGATACAGGAATATCATTTTGGAGGTAGATTCACAGCTATTAGTGGATTGGATCAAGACCAAAATTAATCATCCATGGAGCATTACCACTCAGGTACAGTGACTCCAACCACTCATCAGACAGACGCAGGAATTCAGGTGCAAACATATCTACAGAAAAGCCAACTTTGTGGCTGATTCCCTTTCGAAACACAGTCACAAACTCCCTAGCCCCCAACTATACATCAACAGTCAACAATTGCCAAAGGAAGCAAAAACTTACCATCACTTAGACATGCTGGAAATTGCAAGCTTCAGGAGAAGGAAGATTAAGAGGATCAAAGAACCCCCCTAAAATGGTATACTATCTTTTCTACTTAGCTATGGTTTAAAGAATTATAGCTCTTTTGGATAGAAATAGTTTGGTTTTTTAAATTTGTAAAAGGAGAGTGTCCCTTATATATGATTCTTAGATTCTTTGTATCAAGAGGAGTCCTCTCTTTTAGGTGCCTAGTATCTTGGTTTACCTTTTTTTTTGTAAGGGGATCAGTTGACAACTCATAGGGAAGTCGACTATTGAACCACATAGAATCGGAGGTTAGGTTTATGCCCCCCTCTTTGTACTTTCTATTTTATATATGCTAAGGCCTGGGGGTGTTTCTAAGCCACTGACCTCTCCAAGGGTCATTAAAATGAAATAATAATAACCCCTAAATCCAAACTCTAAATTTTAAACCCTCAATCCTAAACGCTAAATCCTAAACTCTAAACCCTAAATCTTAAACTCAACACCCTAAACACTAAACCCTAAACCCTTAACCCCAGACCCTAAACCGGAAATCCTAAACCCTAAACCCTAAACCTTCTATCCTAAAGCCTAAATTCTAAACTCTAAACCCTAAACTCTAAACCCTATACCCTAAATCCTAAACTCTAAACCATAAACCCTAAATCCTAAAGCCTAAACCTTAAACCCTAAATCCTAAACTCTAAATCCTAAACCCTTAATCCTAAACTATAAACCCTAAACCCTAAACCCTAAATCCTAAACTAAAACTGTAAACCCTAAACCATAAATTCCAAACTCAAAACCCTTAACCCTAAATCTAAACCCTAAACCCTAAATCCGAAACTCTAAATCCTAAACCCTAAATCCTAAACCCTTAATCCTAAACTATAAACCCTAAACCCTAAACTCTAAATCCTAAACCCTAACTGTAAACCCTAAACCATAAATTCCAAACTCAAAACCCTAAATCCTAAACCTAAACCCTGAACTCTAAACCATAAACACTAAACCCTAAATCCTAAACTCTAAATCCTAAACCCTAAACCCTAAATCCTAAACTCTAAATCCTAACCCCTAAATCCTAAAATCTAAATCCTAAACCCTAAACACTTAATCCTAGACCCAAAACCCTAAACCGGAAACCCTAAACCCTAAACCTAAACCCTAAACCCTAAACCCTAAACTCTAATCCTAAACCCTAAATTCTAAACTCTAAACCCTAAACCCTATACCCTAAATCCTAAACTCTAAAACTTAAATCCTAAACCAAAAACCATAAAACCATAAAACCTAAACCCTAAACACTAAACCTTAAACCCTAAATCCTAAACTATAAACCCGAAACCCGAAACCCTAAACCCTAAATCCTAAACTAAAATCCTAAACCCTAACCGTAAACCCTAAACCCTAAATCCAAACTTTAAACCCTAATCATAAACCCAAAACCCTAAACCCTAAATCCAAACTCTAAACCCTAAACCCTAAATCCTAAACTCTAAACCCTAAACCCTAAACCATTAATTCTAAACTCAAAACTCTAAACACTATCCGTAAACCCTAAACCTAACCCCTAAACCCTAAACCCTAAACCTAAACACTAAACCCTAAACCTAACCCCTAAACCCTAAACTCTAAATCCTAAGCCCTAAATCCTAAACTCTAAATCGTAAACCCTAAACCCTAAAGCCTTCACCCTACACCCTAAACCCTAATGATAAACCATAAACCGTAAATGCAAAACCTAAACCCTAAATTCTAAACTCTACACCCCAAACCCTAAACCCTAAATCTTAAACTATAAACCCTAAACCCAAACTCTAAACCCTAAACCCTAAACCTTAAACCCTAAACCCTTAGCCCTAAACTCTAACCAAAACCCTAAACCCTAAACCCAAATACCCAAACCATAAACCCTAAATCCTAAACCCTAAATACTAAACTCTAAACTCTAAACCCTAAACCCTAAATCCTAAACTCTAAAACCTAAACCCTAAACCCTAAACCCAAACCCTAAATCCTAAACCCTAGACTCTAGACCCCTAACCCTAAACCCTAACGCTAAACCATCAAACCATAAACCATAAACCCTAAATCTTAATATCTAAACCCTAAACAATAAACCCAAACTCTAAATCCTCAACCCTAAACCTTAAACCCTAACCCTAAACCCTATTCCCTAAACCATAAACACTAAACACCAAACCCTAAATCGTAAACCTTAAATCCTAAACCTCAATCCTAAACACTAAACCCTAAACCTTAAACCATTAACCCTAAATCCTAAACCTTAAACCCTAAACCCTAAACCGTAAATCATAACTCTAAACCCTAAACCGTAAATCCTAAACTCTAAACCCTAAACCTTAAACCCTAAATCTGAAACTCAAAACCCTAAACCCTAAACCCTAAGACCTAAACCCAATACCCTAAGCCCTAAACCCTAAGACCTAAACCCAATACCCTAAGCCCTAAACCCTAAGACCTAAACCCAATACCCTAAGCCCTAAACCCTAAACCCAAATGCTAAACCCTAAATCCTAAACCCTAAACCCTAAATCCTAATCCTAAACACTAAACCCCAAACCCTAAACCCTAAACCTAAACATTAAACCCTAAACCCTCAATCCTAAATCCTAAACCCTAAACCCCTTAGCCTTAAATCCTAAATGCTAGCCATAAATTCTAAGCCTAAAACCCTAAACCTTAAACCCTAAACCCTAAACCCTAAACCCTAAACCCTAAACCCTATACCCTATGCCCAAAGCCCTAAACCCTAAATTTAAATTCGAAACCCTAAACACTAAACACTAAACCCTAAACCTTAAACTCTAAACCCAAGCCCTAAACCCTAAATCCATAACTCTAAACCCTAAACTCTAAACCTAAACACTAAACCCTAAGCCCTAAATTCTAAATCCTAAACCCTAAACCCTAAACCCTAAATCCTAAATGCTAACCATAAATCCTACACCTAAAACCCTAAACCTTAAACCCTAAACCCTAAATCCTAAACCTTAAAACCCATATCCTAGACCCTAAACCTTAAACCCTAAACCCTAAACCTTAAACCCTAAACCCTAAACCCTAAATCCAAAATCTAAGCCCTTAACCCTAAACCCTAAACCCTAAACCCTAAACCTAAGCCCTAAACCGTAAATCCTAAACTCTAAACCCTAAACCTTATACCCTAAATCCTAAACTCCATCGCTTCCCCATTTCCCAATTTTTTTCTCTCTCTAATTTCCCTCTCTAAGTGGAACTCTCTCTAAAATCTGCACAACTGCTACAGCTCCAACGGCTAGTTCACTAGCAGGAATGGCGCGTGAGCAGCCGGTGAGCCTTTTCAGGCTGCCGGATCAAAGCCATCAGAGGCGCCCTGAGAAGACGAACAAAACCCACCAAGAATCACCATCTAATTCATCCTACAGCTGCACGAATTTGCAAAACAATGAGGCGATGCATATCGCGATTTCAGAAAGGGAGTTGGACGGGATTCAAAAAATTATTTCCCCAGATCAAGATAAGTTGATTCATAGAAAGCTGTTTAGAGGGAATGATTCTGCTAATCAAGGGCTACAACATACTAAAAAATTGAGTGATTCCATCATGCCAATTGAGAGAACTGAAGAGGCGATTTCTGGGAATATTGCCGAAAAATCGCCGGAACTGCGCCTTCAAATTCGCCCATCCTCCCACAAATTTCATGGCGATTTCAACACTGGGGTTTACTCACCTGGTGAAGAGGTACATCTTACGGCAATCTCAAGTAAAATGGACGGTCCAATCACCGGCGACAAGAATTGCAATGAGCAAGCAGCCGAAAAATCGGAAGGTGAAGGCGGCACTACTAGGGGCAATTATTCTATGGATGAAGAGGTCCACCTTACCAACATATCCATCAATTTAGTTCAAGAACACAACCAAGAGGAAATTCAGGCAAGTTTAACTAATTCTACAACCAGTCAACAAATTGAGTTTGAAGAACTCAACTGCAGAGTTGAAGCAGAAAAGCAGGGGACATACTCCTAAGATCATGCTGGTCCTAATGGTCAAAATCAAGCTCAACTCTCAATGGAGAAACAAAAAATAGAGATGAAATCAAATCAAGGAGATACGCAAACGAGTCAAGAGCACAATGATCAACAAGACAATGCCAGGTCTACAACTTTGGAAGTGACTGAAGTGGAAAGTTCATCACACTTTTCATTTGGAGTTAAACCAATGTATACAATGCCAAGCAATGGAGGACAACAAAGACCAGGTAAAACCATTAATTATACTAATGAACTTGACTATGATCAGATGCAGGAGCAGCAGGCAAGAACTACCAATTCACAAAGTAAAAAGTCGAGTGAGGATGGCACTCAAGCAGGTAAGTCTTCCCAAGCTAACTCTAGTAGAGATGCTGTTAGCCTGAGTAGTATTGAGGACCATTTGAATGTTAATGCAAAAGGGCAAAAGAATGTTATGTCGAATGATCAGGAACATGGCAGGGGGGAAACTGAACCGCAACAACAAACTGATCGAAATCAAAGTAGTGTGAAAAATAACAGTCAATCTCACCTACCTGATCATGGAGGGAATTCTGAACCCAATAATTACCACAAGGACTTCCCTAAAATTTCCAGCAACTTTGATAGACATAACACCTCCAATCAGAAAGGTCAGCAAACCAATCACCCCAACCAAGCCAAAGGCCCAAGCAACCTCAATGACATTCAAAAAACCAAACAGGACCAAAGTATAGAGCCTGCTCCCTATACAATTGTACAAACATTGGCTGCAAGACTAAGACAAATTCATGCTACACATCCTACTTCTATAGAGCTGGTCCCTCCCAGACACACTACCAAACAGGGCCAACCTGCTGTGATTTATGATATGGATGACTTCATGAACAAATTGACTGTGGACTGTAAATACACCCTTATAGGTAAATTCAGTACCACCATGCCAAAAATAGAACTCATCAGGAAAAGCTTTATCTTACAAACTCAGCTGAATGGGGGGGTCAATATTGCTCATTATAATACTAGGCATGTGTTTTATTGATTTGGAGAATGAATTGGATTATAACACTGTATGGACAGAACAAAGAATGACAATTGAAGGCAAACTTATGAGAAATACAGGCTTGGACTCCCAATTTTAGACTTGAAGAAGAAACACTTATTGTTCATATATGGGTATTACTGCCAGGACTACCATGACACTGCTTCAAGAAAGAATTCATCTCACCTCTATTAGAGTCTGTGGGCAAAGTTTTATACTTAGATACAACTTCCATTAAAAGAACTAGAGCTAGTATGGCCAAGGTAAAAGTCCAAGTTGACCTCACCAAGGCTATACCTCGACATGTTTGGATTGGTTTGGATGATGAAGATCTCACTATAGGGAGATGGCAACCTATTGAATATGAAAATATCCCTCCTTATTGTGCATATTACAAACATCAAGGTCACATGATAGGTGAGTGTAAAGGAAAGAGTTAGGAACAACAATGAAAAACATGAATAAAGGTGAACAAGGTGAACAAGGAAGTGAGCACAGGAAAATCAGGACAAAGGAACAAGAGGAACAACAACACCAAAACATCAAGGAAGGGAGCAACCAGCAGCAACCTGAGCAGCAAAAGGAAGGAGAATGGCAAGTGTCTAGAAGAAGAAACAATAAACCACAGGAAGAGAAAATACAGAAGACAGTGTGGAGGCCAACCTCACCACAGAACAAATTGTCAAATGAGCACCCACAAGTTACAGCTCAACAAACAGGTATAAACAACATGTCTAACCATAACTCATTTACTAACCTTAACTTGCAGGGAAAACAGAAGGAAGGTATTCAGGAGCTTAATAACAATGAAGGGAAATCACCACTAGGAGCACAAAGCAGGTCTAAAGTAGACCACAACCAAAAAGAACAGGCCAAGCAAACAGAAAACAAAGCAAATAACAAGAGCACATGTATTGACTCAATGCTCCCAATTCCCGAAGACCCCAATATTTCTTATTTTAATGGCATTGCTGAAGTTGAAGGAGGGATGGATGAGGGATGTCAGGAGAACCACACTAACCTGCAGGAAAAGGGGTCCAAAGGGGGGAATTTGACTCATGTTATGCATGAGGATACACACTTTGACCATAGTCCTGACCAGAGCTCCTGCTACCACTCCAGTCCAGCACCCTGCTTCAGATCAGCAACAGGTACAACAACAAGAACACTCAGGGACAAGAAAGCTGACTAATACTGAAAATAACAAGGAAACACAGCAAGAGGAAGCAAGAACTGCAGGTAAACAAAACAAAGAAGCCATGGCAAAAGATATGGGATCCAAAGCAAGTACTAGCATCCAAGGGAACACTCCCAAAAGCAAGAACAAACCTAGCAATAAAAAGAGAGAGGCTGCAAAAAAGAGACAAAGTGTACAACAAGATAATGATCAACTGGGGGAACAACAAAAGGAAGGAGAAATTTGCAAGAAGTTTATTATGATTGATGAGCAGTTAGTTGGGCATGGATATCACTCCCTTACAAACCCAATAAATGCAGCCTCCATTTACTGTTCCTCCAGACAGCAGGTCTGAAAAGTGTCAAATGAATAAAGGTCCTATAATTGATGAATATGTTGTTGACAACTCAGAGGATGAACCTGATATGGATAATCAATCACTCAAAGACCCTGATGAGGATGATGAGACTAGTGAGCTACTGATTAGAGCTTTTAGTCCTCATCCGGACAAAAGCCTTGCAGATGAAATTCAGCAAATGGCTAATAATCAGGGATTATATCCTAGAGGATTACACCATGATAGATTCCACTTCAAAACTCAAGACATCAACACTGTCACTGCTGGCAGACCAAACACTAGGCTATTTACTTCCCGATCATCTCAATGATTAGTACAATTATTTGGAATGTGAGGGGGATCAACACCCAATGTGTAATTGAAAGACTCAAAATGCTCAACAAGATGCATCAACTATCTATCATTGCCATCCTAGAACCTTTCTCAGACACTATTCATATTCAAAGTTTTAAAAACCAAATAGCTATGGAGCATGCTGTGAGCAATTGCAATGGCAAAATCTGACTTTTTTGGAACATGGACATTGATTGTGTAATACTAGAGGAGGATGAGCAACAAATTACTTGTGACATTGGCCATAATGAACTGCAGAACCATTTCACCACCACATTTGTGTATGCCAAGTGTAAAGATCATCTCAGAAGGCCTTTATGGGACATAATACTATATCATTCTGCAGATATTGATAGACCTTGGTGTTCTGTGGGAGATTACAATGTTATTATTTCTATCGAAGAAAAGCTGGAAGGGGTTCCTTACAACATGAGAAAAAGTTTTGAATTCATTTCTGTTATTGAGGCCTGTGGTCTTATGGACTTAGGCTTCAGTGGACAGAAATTCACTTGGTCCAACAACAGAGTTATGCAACAAAGAGTATGGAAAAGGTTGGACAGAGCACTAGTTACTGATGCCTGGCTGGAAAAGATGTCTCAGACTACTATCACTCATTTACCTTCTGTAGGGTCTGATCATTGCCCCTATTGATGGAAATGAATGTTAGGGAACATGATCATATCATATATTTCAAGTTTCTTAATTGTTGGACTGACCAACCTAACTTTCTTGACATAGTTAAAGCCTGCTGGGAAAGGACTGTGGAGGGTAACAACATGTGGAAATTTCACCAGAAAGTGAAAAGGTTGTCCAACACTCTTAGCACCTAGTCCAGAAAGGAATTTGGGGACATTTTTACTACAGTCAAGGAGTATGAGGAAAAGGTCAAAACAGTTGAGGAGCAACTGATTCAAGACCACAGTGATACTAACAGGAATATTCTTCATGAACTCAATGCAAAGTATATCAGATTCTTGAAGATTGAAGATTCCATTTTGAAGCAAAAAACTCAACTACAATGGTTCAAAGAGGGTGACTGCAACACAAAATATTTCCACTCTCTGATAAGGGGAAGAAGAAGAAGGTTATTTATTCACAAGCTTATCAGGGAGGATGGGGAATGGATACATGGAGATGAAACTATTGCTGAAGCTGCCTGTGACCACTTTCAGAATATATTTACAGGGGATAACAAGTTCATCAATGAAAGAGCCTTGGATTGCATCCCTCAGATGATCAATCAGGAACATAATGATAGGCTTACTGCCATGCCTAACCTGGAAGAGTTGAAGGAAGTGGTATTCTCTATGAATCATAATTCTGCAGCTGGTCCGGATGGAATGAATGGTTACATTCATGCATTCTTTTGTGGTCAAATGATTCCCAAATATTTCTCTCATTCTTGCATTGTTCTTCTTCCTAAGGTGAAAAATCCCAACAAGGTATCTGAATTCAGGCCCATCAGTTTAAGCAACTTCACTAGCAAAATCATATGTAAACTAGTAAGTTCCAGACTTAGGCCCATCAGTTTCAATCCACTAGAGGTCTAAAACAAGGGGACCCTCTATCCCCTGCCCTATTTATTTTAGGTGCAGAGGTACTTTTCAGATCCCTGAACAGGCTTCACAACAACACTGAATACCATGGATTCTTCATGGAACTCAGAGGTCCCCAAGTGAACCATTTAAGTTTTGCAGACGATATTATTCTCTTCACTTCTGGAAGACAGAAATCACTGAAGCTCATCAATCAGACCCTGAATTCCTATGAGCAGTCCTCAGGCCAATTAGTTAACACAGATAAAAGTCACTTCATGGTTCATTCGAGTGCTTTCAACAGTACAAAGGACAGAATCAAGAGAATCACTGGCTTCAAGCAGAAGGAGGGCCCTATCACCTACCTTGGTTGCCCCTTATTTGTTGGTAGACCTAGAATTATTTATTTTTCTGACCTTATTAACAAGTTTTTATGCAGAATCACACGTTGGCAAACTAAACTTTTAAGCTATGGTGGTAGAGCAATTCTTGTCAAGCATGTGTTGCAATCCTTACCTATCCACCTCTTAGCTTCAGTGACTCCTCCAACTACTGTCCTCAAGCAGATCCAAAGTATTATGGCTGACTTTTTCTGGGGATAGAGGAATGAGAGGAAAAAATACCACTGGTCTTCATGGAAAAATTTAAGCTTTCCTTATGATGAAGGGGGTGTCGGTATGAGGAACCTCAAGGATGTGTGCTTGGCATTCCAATATAAACAATGGTGGATCTTTAGGTCCAAACAGACCCTTTGGAGAGAGTTTTTGAAAGCTAAATATTGTCAAAGGTCTAATCCAACTAGCAAGAAATGGGATACATGAGAGTCTTTGACATGGAAACATCTTATGCACAACAAACACAAAGTGGAAAACCACATTCATTGGAAGCTCAACTTAGGCAATTGTTCCTTTTGGTGGGACAATTGGCTTGGGGTTGGACCTCTTGCTCACTTCTCTACTCATAGCAATAGATTCAACAACATCACAGTGGCAGAATTTTGGCGTGATGGACAATGGAACTGGAATAAGCTTCTGCAGCAGGTACCACACAGTCAACTGGCCAGCATCCTGTCCACAGAACTTTACATCCAGCAGGACCTGCCAGACCTAGCAATCTGGAGACCAAGCATGGATGGAAACTTCAGCTGCTCATCTGCGTGGAATGAGATCAGGGAGAAGAGGAACAAGAGCAAATTCAATTCACTCCTTTGGCATAAGTGTATCCCTTTTAAAACTTCATTTTTTTTTTGGCGAATTTTAAGAGGTAAACTTCCTACTAACGAAAAATTAACCAGCTTTGGCAATGAGCCAGTAAATTGTTTTTGTTATTGTAACAGGCCAGGCCTAGATACTATAGAACACACATTCAACAATGGACATTTTGCTACCTACGTGTGGAAAAGCTTTGCTGCAGCTGCTGGAATCAGCACAGATCACAGCTCTCTCCCCTAGCTCATCATACAATGGTGGTCGACCAAACACAACAATGCAGCACACAGGCTGTTATTACAAGCTACGCCAATATTCATTTGTTGGAATCTATGGAAGAACAGATGTGCTAGCAAATATGGAGGGAAGCAATCCAATATTAGCAGAGTCAAATACGCCATATACAAGGACAACTACAAGCTCATGACTACAACATTTCCTCAAATCAAATGGCCATCAAACTGGAGGGAACTGTTCCAGCTGGGGGAAAGATGTGTTCATGACACCAAGGTTACTCTTGTTAAATGGATAAAGCCTCCAAATCAATGGGTCAAAATCAACACGGATGGCAGTGCACTCAGTAACCCAGGCAGAATAGGATCAGGAGGAATCCTAAAGGATCAAGATGGAGAAATGATACTAGCTTTTGTCACTCCTTTGGGGGAAGGCACTAACAACCAAGCTGAAATAGGAGCAGCCAAATTTGGCATGACTTGGGTGCTTCAACTAGGCTACAAGAGTGTCATTTTGGAGGTGGACTCGCAACTACTAGTGGACTGGATCATGCTTAAAGCTAAACCTCCATGGAGCATCAACACACAACGACAACAGCTTAAAGAGCTCATCAGATGAACCCAATTTTTTAGATGCAAATATATCTTCCGAGAAGGCAATTTTGTTGCCGATTCCTTATCAAAACAAAGTCACAAGATCACAAATCCCCAAATATATTGCAACAGTCAACAACTACCAAAGGAAGCAAGAGCCT
>JAJOOS010025568.1:0-25386 GCA_029582725.1 Solanum chiquidenum
AACCAACCATTCTTGGTCCTTGGAAAGGAGGAAAAATTTAAATTTTTGTTTGAATTTTCCACCTGTTCCCCCCCCCCCCCCCCAACCCAACCCAATTTCTAGCCCTGAATTTTCTTCTATATATTCATCTCTTTCATTCACTGTTCAGAGGGGAGATTTGGAGATTCTAAAACATAAGTTTATTTTTTCAATCTAAAGGACAAAAATCGAGAGCTAGCTTTTATTTTGTATCGATTCTCTTCTTGTTCGAGTTAAGCTCCAGTGGTGTGAAAGCTTCACGGTCAAGCTCGTTGTCCTAGTCGCTGCCCGAAAAAGAGTAATCTCTCTTCCTTTTCGATATAGTTTTAGTATGTAATTCATAATTTGAATGTTTTGTGTCAACTTTGTGTACTCATAATCTCAAGTGTGGTTCTGTTTCTTCAAAGCTCGCTTAGATGCCATTCGTTTTCACTTTTCATACTTGTAACATGGAGCTCATTTTCTTTAAGCTTAATTTTCTGCTACATGATTGAATATGATTTTCTTTATAGTTGTTCACCGTCACTAGTTTGGTCCATTTGATGTATCGGCATAAAGCTGGAGGCCATAATTTATTTTTCTCTTCTTTGTCACTCTTAATAAGATGTGGAAGTCCATAGCTATGTGTTGTTCTATACCATAATTTTACATGTCTTGCTTAAATATTGGGTTCCTCTGTAGCATTTATTTCAGTCCTATGACATGTTTGAAGTTAGCCTATCTCTGTTTGATCTTCTCCTTGTCTTGAATTTGTCATTCCAAATGTCGTCGTGAGAATTTTATTGCTTTACTTAGTTGTAGTGTTGTTTAGAATCTGCCCTCATTTTGATAGTGTGTAGTAATTTCCTCTTCCTTTAACTCAACTGATTAGAGCCTTTAAACGATTATTGGTATCATATGATTTGTTTTCCATGAGATGATTTCGTGTTGAGTTGATCATATTTAATTTTGGTCAATTGGCTACAAAAGCTTGCTACTATTATAATCAAAAGCATTATTATGACTTATAATTTATTCATTCTTATTGCCAATGTGTATCCTTTACTTGTTAAATGCTTGCCATGTGTTCAAAGTTATGTCTTATTTGTTAATTCCATACAATAGCACCTACTTTAGTAGCCCATATTTATTTTCCTTTTTATTTTTGTTAAAGTGAACCTTTTTTTAATAAAAGAAAAAATAAAATAAAATAAAATTGGTGGTCTCTTTAATATTAACTACGTGAAATTCCACTTAGTTTCTTTACTTGTGATTTGATATTATGCTAAGATTTTTGATTTTGTCCAACTCTAATTCCTCTTCTTTTACTTTTGTTTGATTTATATGATGTTGACGGAGTTCAATTTGGACTCTCTTTCCTCCTGCATTTTGAATTGGTTCCAAATCCAACAAATCCTCCTTATCGAGTCGGCCTCATCCTGTTCGAATGAAAGGAAAGCAAAATACAGGTCTCAGAGAGCCGAAAATGAGCTGTATACATGTTGTATACAGCGGTATACCCTGACATACAGGTCAAGGTGCAGTGAATATAAGACTAAAAATCAAATGACATGTTGCAGGGGTTGAAATAGGTTGTATATATTTGATATGCAGTCCGATATGCAGGAAAATGGGTCAAGATACGACCCGTATACAATAGTATACACAAGATTTCAATGGCAAAAATGGGGGCAAAGCCCAATACAATTGCAGCAGTAGCCCAATTAGTTGAGCAGTGAGGGTAATTTGGGGCCAAGAATAGCCCAAACTCATTATTTTCTTTCATTGCTTGATTATCTTTTACTTGCAAATTGTTTGTTTGTTTTTGTGTTAACTCTAACCTTTGTTTTGTTTTGGTTTAACTTAATTAAATTCTCCAAAAGATGAACTATATTCTTTTTGTTGGTTTGAATTATTATTTCTAAAAAACGATTTAAATAAATTCTAATTAATCTAATTTTATTAAAATCCTAATTGACCAAGTTGTTACAATTTTAAGGTTTAATTTTCTTAAAAAATTAAAAAAAAATCTTTTAACTATTTTCTCAAGTTAATTGAATGTTGTAATTTTTTTTTTTAAAATAATTATTTTCCTAAAGAATAGTCAAAATATATTTTAGTCAAGTCATAGGATAACCGCATGTTAGCGGGCGCTTCAAATATTTTAAAAATCTTCTTGAAGCTTAAATAAGAACCTCTTACTCATTTTCTCTATATTCATAAAGATTTAATCTGTTAGATTCTTTTAAATTAAGTTTTCTTGATTTCTTTAAATATTTAAGTGACAACTGTTTTCTAAGTATTTTTCCTAAATTATTTTATACTTAGAACATTTTAAAAAGTGATTTTTCTAAGGATAGTAAAATTACGACATAACAGCTGCGGCGCCATTTTTGATGATGCTCAAACTACTCTTCAAAATCCATTAACAAAGTAAGCAGTCGTCGTCAATAACAACAAAGATCCGGGGTCCAATTTCATAGAGAATGATACAGAGCTAGGAATTCTATCAGAAAATATGGAATGTGAATTCATTCATTTGCAGCAATAAAATAGGTGGGTGGATCATTCCACCAAATTTAATAAAATGATTTTGTTGTCACAAGTCGCAATTAAACCAAGATTTCAGAAATTCAAAATAAGTAACAAGTGAGCTAGGGGTGAGGGAACTGGAAATTGATGTCACATAGGGGCAATTATGTTGCTCTATAGTGATGAGCATTCACGGATAGGCTGAGTCTTCTTCAATGATACTAATCCTCTTTCGATCTCATAGCATCATATCATAGAATTCACTACAACAAAATATATGTATATCTATGAAATCTAAACCACATATTTAAAAATTGTAGCTATTACCTAGTAATAGTCACAAAATTTTAATGTAATAGCTATTTATAAATTCGTAAAAATATTTAGCCACGAAAATTTAATAGACAAAGCTAACTCTTTATTTTTGCTACAATTGCCAACAATTGTGGTAAGAATTTCCTAAGTAGCTACAACTTTATTGCCACAATAAAAGTTTGTGGCTGATCACAAGTTGTTGCAACAGTATAAAAGTTATTGTAGCAATAGTAACCTCTTAGCTACAATAAACTATTAAAACAAAATATTGTAGTTGAATAGATAATTTTGCTTCAAGTTATAAAAATATCGTTGCAATAGATAATTGATATAGCCACAA
Organism: Solanum chiquidenum; assembly: GCA_029582725.1. Taxonomy (NCBI): domain Eukaryota; kingdom Viridiplantae; phylum Streptophyta; class Magnoliopsida; order Solanales; family Solanaceae; genus Solanum; species Solanum chiquidenum. The sequence goes on from JAJOOS010025568.1 coordinate 3,185, forward strand.
TTTTTTTCTATAACAAAATTTCGTAGTTACTTATTAGTTATTGGCACGAGTTGAAATTTATTGTTAGTAATAGTAACCTTTTATCCACAATGAATTATTTAAAATAAAATATTGTAGCTAAATAACCATTTTTTCTTCATGTTACAAAATTTTTTTGTGGTAATAATTAAATGATATAACCAGAGATATTTTGCTGCAATAAAAATTCGTAGCTTATTATTAATTTTTGTCACGTGTTAAAACTTGTTGTAGCAATAGATGGTGACCTTTTATACGCGCTTCACATTTTTTTCCAGCACTAAATCTCTTTTTGTATCCATTAAAATCCCTTTTCTCTTTCTTAATTATGAATCCATAGTTCGCCTTTCCATTTGTACCTCTTTTGTCATATTTTCATGGCATTAGTTCCAGAACTTGGTCTTCTTATAGATCTAGTTCTTTTCCACCTCAAGTCAAATAGTTTTTGTGGTGAAATCTGTTTTTTCAAAGAAAAGTAAAAATGGTGAGAATATATGTTGGAATGGTAGAGTTTTTACTCTGATTGACGAGTGACAATCAGAGAAGAGGACCAGAGAAGACGCCAGAGAAATAGAAAGTCCATCCTCATTCTCAACTCCCGACTCATCATCCACAACCTCAGACTCGTACTCATTTCTGCTTAACTTTCAAAGAATCCTTCCCAAAAACCCCAACTCCCTTAAAACGCTTCTTCACTAAGCACCAAAGAATTATGAGTTACCACAGTAGAAGCCAAAAATGGATTGAAAGAAGACATGCCATGTCTATGACGAACATGAAAATCAAATTTTGCATTGGAGAAAGAAAGAGATAAATGAGGGGTAGCAATGGGTCTTCGAGAATGTTTGACCGAATGATTGGTATGGTATATGGAGGAAACTCCTATAATGGAAAAAAAGGCGGCCACAACATAAAGGGATAAGGAGATAGAAGCAATGGATAAGGGTGGGAAGGTTTATAGTGTATGAATACGTAGGAGAAGACGACCATAGTAGAAGCTGGAGAAGACACCGGAGAGAGAGGTTTGAAATTTTTAATGTATTTTTAAATTTTTTTGGTAACTTTGTGTATTTCTATATATGATTAAGATCATTCAATACATTGGTTTTACTTGAACCATATTTACATCAAAAGACATTTTGAAACTGGAGCTATTCTAGTCTTCTATATCTAGAATTTCAATAGTTTCTACATAGTGCGACCGTCTACACCAAAACTGAAGAGCAAAATACAATTCATCTTCATCTGTTGGATAGATTTTCTCCTATTTTCAAAACATTTGGAATTCCTCTCTTTCTATATTGTCTACCATATACAAGTTAGAACTATTCTCCATCTTCCTCTATCTCTAACCTCCAAACCTGCTTCTTCCCAACTTGCTAAAGTTTCAGAAATCTTTCCAGGCATTATCCATGTGATACTTCTAAATGCAAGGAACATCCTCCATACTTGACTTGTTATTTTGCAGTGGAGAAAAAGATGATTAACTGTTTCTGTAATTTCCCCACATAGGCATCATATGGGATAGATAGTAATCCCTCTTTTCATCAAGTTATCTTGAGTAAGAATTGTTTCTATTGCCAAAAGCCAGACAAAACATGAAACCTTATATGTGGTATCTTAGCCTTCCAAATGTGCTTCAAAGACCATTTAATCATTTGATGATTGGTTTGGTTCATATGTTTGCAAGTTGGATTCACTTTGTAAGCACCACTGATGTGTCCATTCCACCATAATTAGTCAACTCCTTGTAAACCTCCAAAAGTTCCCAGCATATTGAAGAAAACAATCACCCTACTAACATCCCAATCATTAAACCTTCTTCTGAAAGTAATATCCCAACCTTGGTTTGACCACTATTCTTCCACTGTATTATGTTGATGAAGTACAAGAATGTTGATGTTAGGGAATTTATCTTGTAAACTCTTTGTCCCTAGCCATACATCCTTTTAGAAAATAGTTTTACTACCATCTTCAACTTTAATGGTGATTCTATTTTCAGCAAAGGCCATAAGACCCTGATAGATCTCCATAAACTAACCCCATAAGGAGTGTTGATCTCCTTTGTCATCCATTTGTCCTCTTCCTCATACTTTCCTTGATAGACCTTACCCATAACATTTGGTCTTCTTGTGTGGATCTCCAAAGTCATTTTCTAAAACTTTAGATCTCTGAGTCTCAGTCCCACTTTCTTCTTACGCACTGTTAAAGCCTTACATTTCACCAAGTAGAACCTTTCTTCTCCTTATTTCCTTGCCACAAGAAATATTTTCTAACGTGGTCTAGTATTTTAGTAACACTTACTGGGATTGGAAATAAGGACATCATGTAAGAGAGGAGGGCATATAACATAAAGTTGATGAGTTTGACTCTTCCACCTAGTGACAAGTATGCTGAGAAACACAAATACAAGTATGGTGAGAAACACAAACTATATTATTCCATTTTAACATAGTTTAGGGGTAATAAGACCCCAGTTAAGTTCAGGTGTGTCGAAGGAATTTCGGGTATAGTTCAGTGGGTGGTACTTGTGCTTTATCCCTTTTATCTTTGATAAAGGAGTGGTAGTTCACAAATTATTAATCTCAAAAACACAAACTAAATAAGAGAAGTAACCCAGAAGTAGGTTTTCATGGAAACACTTTACAACAACCAAAAGTCTTATAGGACAATTGGATGCACCCTCTGTGTTCTCTTTTGCTGTTTGAGGAATCTCATTGCTAACATTGGCTTCAATTAGGGAGTTGTGCTAAATAAATAATACAAGTTAGATACCACTGATATAATCTTATCCAATACTTTATAAGACCAAGCATATATAAGCTGCATAAAACTAACCTCTAATGCTGTGGAGCCACCACCATTTTCTTGTTGGTATTCATTACTAAAAGATCGTTTTTGCTAAGATAATTCATCAGTGTCAATATTTACAATATTTGTTGTATTTATTAAACCACTCAAACCATCTTTACCACCAACATCCTCATTCTCTTGCATTGTTTTATTGGATCTATCATTCGAGTTGGCCAAACTTGAAGTCTGAAGTTCGGAGCCTAATACTTGAAGATAGACCCGAGTAAAATAAAAGACTATTTCCGTTTATGATTACTTGGTGTGAATACAAACAGTTGGACTTTTCTAGAATGGACAAACTATTCTTTTCGTCTCTTCATTTCATAAAATATATTTTGGTTCTATCTTATGTACTTCCTAGGGATTTCCTCTATTCTCTATCAATTTCCTGTTTTATTCTTGGTATTTTCATATTTCAAAAAATCAACACATACAATTTATGAAACAACAATACTTGAACAACCAGTATTTTGCTTTGCTTGGCTTAATCAATGCAAACTAGAATGGTTGAGTTTAATCACGACTGAAATTTGACCACAGTGATATAAACTTATTAATGTAAAAAGGGACAACAAACAAAATGTATCACCATTTTATTTCCTTGTTCTCCCTTCCCTTCCCACCTCTCCCCTCACCCAAAAGAACCACCAAAGAAATTCTCTTTCTGAAAATGATCTAACCTCTCAACATTGCAAGCACCTTGACATCTGGGCTCAAAAAATGATGAATTCTCTGTTGAAAAAATGATTTGGTATCTCAAAAAGAATTACTTTGTTATTAGTAAATTGAAAGACAATTGATTTTATAGCCTTAATGGTGACATTTATTTCCATCCCTTGAATAGCCATTGATTGGCTATTAATCCTTCTTATTACTCTTTATAATAGACCCTTTATTAGTCCCTTGTATAGCCTTGTTCACCATTCTTTTTTAAGTACTCTTAATTGACTATTATGCTTTATTTCAATTCCTAATATTACTCATATGAGTAACATACGTTTTCCTCTATAATTATTGTCATTAATATGACATTACCGTTGATGCCAATTTATTGAGTCTAATAGACAAGGCTTTGTGGCTAATGGGTCTCTGATTATGAGTAATTTGTGACCATTGAAGTCCTTTTCTTATTGGTAATATTTTTTAATTTATTTTTATTACAGAGAAAACCACAGCCGCTACCCTTTGGGTGCCCATTGGGTAAAAAATCTGCCCATATGCAATAGCTCGCAAACTACACATGAGAGGTAACCCTTAGTGGTAATATATTAAAAGATAAATTCTTCTTCTAATAGTAGATTGTGTTGGGTTCTTCACAAATTGAGTCTTTTTCAGTTTCTGTTCTCCTAATTTTATATTAAAAAAACTTGTTGAATCTTGGGATACACCTATATCTGGTGAAATATCCTTAAAGACAATGTCTTTTGACATTCCTTAAGTTATGAGATTTCCCTATAAGTGTTAAGTATTTTCAGGATTTCCAACATTCTCGAGGGACAAAACAAGCCCTCAATCAGTTGACCCAAACTAACTAGGTTGACAATATGAATTCTCTGTGTTTCACTCTTTTGCAACACATTTCACACTAATCTCTATAATACATAATGCAAACTTAGTTGTAAAGACAATGTCTTTAAATACCCTAAGGAATAACAGTAAATTACCTGTGCCTCCATCGGTTTATCAGAAGATTCACCATGCTTACCACCTGCACACAAAACTATGGGTGGAAGCCTATTAATATCCCATCTAAGAATTCGACAAATGACCTGACCATATTCCCTATGTGCCTTCCTCGTGTTCGTTATAGTAATCGAATCCTAAAAAAGACAAACACAATCCTTAAACCTCTTCCTCAACCCTTTCTTCCAACCACACTACACACAAGACAAATAAATTCCCCACCATAACTTGGCGAAAAAGTTCAAATTTCTCTCCCCCTTTTCCACTTCCATATCATCATCATCATCCTCCTCCTTATACATATCCTCATCATCATCAATTGAGTACTTCAAATAATCCAATACCGCCTTCAACGCTGCTAAGCTTGGTTCCGAGCAACACTATCTAACTCTTCAACAATGGGCAAATAGTGTTGCGAATTTGGTTCTGCAGTGAAACAGGGCCAGTAATATTCAGTGACCGGAGTCAATTCAGCAGGAGTTGGAAGAACTCATTCAACACCATAATCTATTATAGCTTCCTTCAGCCTTTTCGATTTATGTTCTTTTCGTTTCTTGAATTGAGTAGAACTTGAGGGTTGTTGACTCACATGGATATGGGGTGGAAATTAGGGTAGACATAGGGGTGGGGGGGGGGGACCTTGATGCCATAAAGAATGGAGGTAGCGAACTTCTTGTATTAATATCTACTCATCATAATTATTTTTTGGAAAACGTGACATTCTTGACTATTTGAGTAGAAGGGTTTTGGTTGCTATTGTAAAAATGTCAGGGATTTGATTGCTATTGTAAAAATGCCAGGGATTTGGTTGCTATTGTAAAAATACTAGGGATTCGCTAGAAATTGAAGGTTTTGGAGCAAAATATCCGATTTTGGTGAAGAAAAATGGTTTCTTGACGACAGAAACTGGGAACTAGAAAGGGGGATTTTGGGTTGCTGGTAATTAAATAGACAACAAGAGGTTAAGCAAAACAAAAAAGTCAAGTTTGGACCTATATTATTTTCCTTTTTTTTCTTCACCACTCTTTGTTTATTTAATTACCAGCAACCTAAAATCCTCCTTTTCAGTTCCCGGTATATGCTTTTCAGAACCCACTTTTTCACCGGAACCAGATATTTTTCTCCAAACCCTCAAGTTTTTTGGCGATTTTCTGGCATTTTTACAGTATCAGACGAAACCTTTTTGCTCAAATATTTCAAGAATTTCACCATTTCAAATGAATTGTTACGATGAGCAAAGACTTATACAAGATGTTCGCTACCTCTATTATTTATGGCATCAAGTTCACCCCAACCCCACCTCATGTCCACACCAATATCCATTCCCAAACCCTAGTGAGTCTACAACTCACCGGTTCTACTCAGTTCAAGAATGAAATAAGAAAAAATCGAAAAGGCCGAAGAAAGCTATAATAGATTTTGATGTTGAATGGATTTGTCCAACTCATGCTGAATTAGCTTCGGGACAAAATTTGGTTTGCCCAGTTTCACCGTACAACCAAATTCATAACCCCATTTTCCCACTACTGAAGAATTTGCTTGTGCTATTGAAAACTGGGCTCAACAACAAGCGTTGAAGGCGGTATCAGAGTATTTGAAGTACTCAATTGATGATGATGAGTATATGTATGAGGTTGAGGATGATGATGTTATGTAAGTGGAAAAGAGGGGAGAAAAATTTGAACTTTTTCGCGAAGTTGTTTGAGGAGGATGGTGGATTGAGAGAGTATTATGAGAAAAACAGTGAGAGTGGTAGGGAATTTAGTTGTCTTATGTGTAGTAGGCTTGATAATAAAGGGTGGAGTATGAGATTTAAGGATTTTGTGGGTCTTGTTCAACATTCGATTACTGTATTGAACACAAGGTAGGCACATAAGGCTTATGGTTAGGAGCTGAGAATGGGGATCACAGACCGAATATCCCATATGTGGAATTTATATTAAATTTTAAGGCTCAAAATTTTATCGTACGGTTCCAAACTACGACCCATAAAAGTTTCTACGGACCATAGATTCAATTCGTAAAATTTATATTGAATTTTAAGGCTCAAAAACTCATTCTAGGGGTCCAAACTCTGGCTCGTAAAAGGTTCTATGAGCCGTACATGGGTCCGTAGGAATTGGACCCCAAAATTTGACTCTCTGAAGTTCTTTCATGACGTGACAGTACTACGACCCGTAGAAGGGTTTCGTAGTTCACTACTTCAAAAATCTCTGTTGTGGTAGTCTCTAGTAAAAGGGAAACAACTTTTTACATCAAACTCGAAATAAGGCAAAGTTGATTGCGTTGGAAAGAGGACTCATAGACAATCGTGTGCTCAAAACTGGAAAGGCAGTGAGGTCTTCTCCTGTGTGGCCCTCAGTAATATCTCCTCGATAATGATGGACCCCATATTGATCTTCACTTTGTCGATGATGGTTCCCACTAACATTTCCTTGGGATGGCATAGGATACACTCATTCTGGAAAGGCATAATAATGCTGCTTATGAACCTGAACTAATACCAGGCACCTATATTCAGATCTTTCTTCTCAATTCTCGTAGCGTCCACCATCCTAGATAGAGAAATATTCAAATATCAATGGTGATAACCAGCCTTTCATAACGTCAAGCTCATGGTGCATCTGAATCTGGAACATATCAACTTGATTTAAGAGAGTGCCAAGGGTTGTGTTAATTGCACCCGCATGGCATTGTACCATCTTGTCGCGCTCTTCCATTTCTTCCATTGGCTTCCAAACTGTGCCCTTCCTTTTCTTTGGCAAGGCATGAGCATAAGTCGTGTAAAACTCTCTGACCCATAATGAAACATATGGGTTACGAGGTCTTATGAAACCCCTGAACTTGTGAAATTGAATGGTATCCCAAATCGCCGGGTAATAGCGTAGAACACCGTCGGTGGAGAATCGTCTCTTCTCTAGAATGGTATGGTCTCCAACTACCTTGAGCCTATTAAGGCTTCTTAAAGTGATTACCAGGAGAACTCTTGATGTCGGTGCTTAAGTAGATGAATGTGGCAACAGTTTGGACTATATGTCTTTTCTTTTTCTTGCAACATCCTTTTTAGGTTGCTCACTCACACACATAGAAGAGCGCAAAGTGGGTGGTTGTGTACGAGGATCCTCAAATGGCTCGTTGGTTATTATTCCCTTTTGCTTCATCTATGGAGAAGGAGAAGGAGACTCTCTATCAAATTCTGTATCTAAAGTCACTACCCGCATTCTTTTAATTCTAGGCATAATTTGCAGAGCACAATCATTCAAACATAGAATCAGTGAAAGTTAGTTGAAATAAAACTCAATTGAAATCAAAGTTAAAAAATTGTTCTGAGGCTCGCCTACTGAGAAGGAAGCCACATAACAGGATGACCAATCTCCTGTGAGCTTGCTGAATCATAAAGTATCAAAAATCAAATAATTATGGCATATTAGGTGGATTCAATTCCAACTTGGTAATTCAACTAGTTGGTTTTAGAAGGCTAAGACAAGTTCACCAAAACGTACAGTGCAAAATGAAAATAAAGAAACAAGCATCAATGGCGATGTTCACTCTCACTTGGCGATTCACTGAGTGGGTTCGACGAACTTAGACAAGTTCACTAAGGTCATTGAATGTAAAGTACCTAAGGTAATATATTCACTTAAGAAGGCGAGCTGGGGATTACTCGGTGATTCACCTAACTACCTTGGCGAGCTAAGACAAGCCCACTGAACAGGTGTGTTCAACCCAGTGCCTATTTTCACAAATTAAACCAATATACACGATTCCCCCAAAATTTACTAAGTATTGCTTAAATTGACGATTTGCTATTAAGAAAGTCGTCACTCAATCTATCATTGGGAAAAATCATGCAATCGGGTCAATATTGTGCTAATCATACTTCACCCATATCAAATTCAACCAAGACACAACAATATTTACAAGTAAATTTTAACAAATAACCAACACATTCAAGTTTAGCAATTTAGGTACAAACATAGTCAATCAACTCATGGGTAAAGTTCAATACGATCATTTAGCAGGACCGAATGAAATCAACTAAACATGCATTACATGGCCTAATGCACATACATAAAACACATTTTAATCTCAAATCATAATATAGAAATCAAATATCAACCTCAAATAGAAGCAAAATGCGAGAACACAATGGGTTAGGGATCGGATCAAATGATATCGAAAGATAATGCACTCCACAAACTCAACAATAACACAAAAAGGTCACTTACACACTGAAATATGTTATTGCAAGTGAAAAGGAGGAAAGAGTCTTAGAGTTGGCAAATGGTTTTCTTTTTAAAAATGAAAACAACCTTGCCCTTCTTATAGCAGGCACATTCAACATCATGACTAATGTTACTAAGTGCGTTCGGCGGATCACCAACTAGAGTAGAAGCTCACTGAAGAGGCCTGAACGAATACCAAACCTGAAGGCTCATTCGGCGAACTCGATGGAGTCTGCATACTTTACTTTGGCAGACCGCCTTTTGGAGCTCACATCGCCTAAATTGATAGTACACTTTTTCCATTTTCCATCTCAGAAGGTGGAGAAGAATGAGTTTTCACAATTCCTTTGGTGGATTACCGTTATAGCTTAGGCATCCCCTATTGTTCCCCTTGCAACACTTTGACTTCCTTTCAACCTGAACTCACAAAACACGTTATTGAAAGCAATAAAATAAAAGTAAAGACTTAAGTTCCCTCCCAAGAAGCTCCTTATTTAACGTCGTGGCACGACATTGTTCTCATTTTCTCAACATTCATTTTCAAGATTTGGAACATTATGGCTAAGCAACAGTCCTTTTTGCCTTGGAGTGAGATAAATGGCGATCTGGCACTTGTAAGTTTCTAACGGTTGTTGCCAGCCAATTTTGGACCTCCACGATATGAATTAATCATTGAGCTTCTTAAATTCCAAACGATTTGAAATAATTAGTTTTTATAAAGTTCAAAATATTTTTCAAGTATTTGAAGTAATTTTTGTCGCTTTTATAATTTTTGATAATAAATATGTTTTTATTAAGCTAATTATATTTTGAGTCATTAGTTTATTAAGCTAATTATATTATCTCGTTAAAATTAAAAAGATCTTTGGTTAATTATATTAATTCGTTTCATTTAAGTTCTAGCTGAATTAATTAATTACCTCAATTTGGTTAAGTTTTTAACTTAAATGGGCTAAGTTTGCGATCATTTGGCCCTTTTTCTTAATTACAATTCTAGTATTTCCTTACTGTGTCTTAAACTCATTTTAGAAGATCAATTTTGGGCCCTTTTATAACACACTAGGAAGCCCAATTCAATTTTTCTATGGTAGTTCCTTCAGCCCAACCTGCTTCCCATTCCTTTCTCTTCAATTAACCTTTCCAGCTCAATTAGAAATTCCCAGCCCATTCCCAAATAACAACAATACCAGCCTCGACCCCACTTTGCTTTGTTCTTCTTCCCAATGAGAACCAGAAACTCCAAGGAAAAGTTGATCCAGCAACACGATCCAAATCGCGAGTCCAGCAACCCAACGCGAGCAGTTCGGTCGTCTCTCTCTCCTCCTTTCTGTACGAGAACGTTGTCGAATTTTCCAGGTGTCTCCATCTCCTTGCCTCGATCGTCCTTTACTCAAATCGGATGTATTTCGTTCCAAATCTGTTGTGAATTTTGACAACTCCAACCTTATCTTTGAAAAAGGTTTTAAAATTTGAATTTCAAAATTTTATCCAAATTCCTTTCGTTTCCCCCCCGAGCCCTAATTTTCATCTATATAAACCCCCTTCTTATTCTTTGTTGAGGGTTGGAAAATCTATAGTTGGAAGAAGGTTGGGGAAAAAGTGGACAAAAATATCTAAAATATAGGGATATATACGAAATAGGCAAAAATATACTACAAGGATTCGTAATTCGATATCTTTTTGAGTTCTTTCTTTTCGTTTTCGATTCACTGAAGCTAGTCGGAGTCTGGTGGTGGTGGAATCGTTCCAAAATCTTGAGTTCCAGTCGCTGCCCGGAAAGAGGTGAATTCTCTTCTAAATTATGGTTCATTTAGTTCTTTGTTGTTTCGGGTCTTTATTTAAGTATGGGAAAAGGCTCAAATATGCTATCGAACTTTTAGAAAAGGCTCATTCATGTCATTCGTTAAAAGTTTGGCTCATCTATGCCATTACCGTTTAAAAAAAGTCTCATTCATGCCATTAGTTTTTAACAGTGGTTTTGCAAAACTAGTTTTTACACGTGGCTAATACTAATTCAGCCACGTCATTATTATTTTTATAAAAAAAATCAAAATTCTGAACAAAAATTGAATTAAAATAACCCACCCAAGTAAAAACCCACCCAAATTTTAAAAGTCCCTATAACCCATCTGTAACCCAATTCTTTAATTCAATTTTTCAATCTAAAAAGCACCTAAGGAAATGGTATGAAGTAAACAAGAATTCTTTTCACTTTATGCCTGGATTTATATATATTCTTTTTAAGAGTGCAAAATTCATAGGAGAAGGAGAAGAGTTCGCCGTGTTTAGAGAAGTGAAGAAACTTTTTTTCTTAGTTATGGTTTTTAGATTAAAATTAAATGAAACGATTGGGTTACTCATGGGTTATAGGGACTTTCTAAAATTTGGGTGGGTCTTTACTTGGGTGGGTTATTTTGATTCAATTTTTGTTCGAAATTTTGATTTTTTATAAAATATAATAATTATGTGGCCGAATTATTATTGGCCATGTGTAAAAAATGGTTTTGCAAAACCATTGTTAAAAAATAATGGCATGAATGAGTCTTTTCTTAAACGGTAATGACATAAATGAGCCAAACTTTTAATGGATGCTATAAATGAGCTTTTTCTGAAAGTTCGATGGCATATTTGAGCCTTTTTCCTTTAAGTATTCTTAATGGTGTTTCAATTTTCAACATTTAAATCAGCTTAATGATTGTCTCTGTATTATTTCATAACTTGTTTTTGTTGGATTTCTGAAATGTTTGGTGATGGAATGTTATCGTGATTTGTTTGTTTCATCCTAGTCTGATCAATGTTTTTCTATGAACAAAATGGAAATTGTTTTAAGCTTGATTTAGTTTCATTGAACTGACTATGATCTCATCTTCATTTAGTGTCATAGCCTTTGATTTCGAATCTATATTGTTAATGATTTAGTTTAGATTCAATCTCGTTATGGCTATTGTATGAGAGTTCTTTTTAGTTGACTATGTGTTTAAGCTCATGGGTTGATTTTTTTTTGAGTTTCTACCTTTCATTATGCTCGCCATGGTGTAATACGATGTTTAGCACGTTTTGAGCCTTAACTGTTTGAGTTCTAATTGATTTAATATATGTGTGATAGCATAATGATCTGTTCTTATTTTGCTCATGTAAGACCTCTTTGAAATGCTTTGAAATCTTAGTGTTCTGTTAAGAGAACAAATTGTTGTTGCTCTCATTTTGGTTGTTGGTTGAGCTGTCTGGAAAGATATCCCTAGTAGCATGTATTCTAAAAAATGGTCATGATGTATTCTCTTCTACCATGATTTGTTCTTACTTACAAAATGTCAAGTTTCTCAGTTTTATTGTTTGGTTTTGGTTAAATTAATTTGTCTAACATTTGATTTAATTGAAGGTATTCTCTTACAGCTTTGATGAGTTTAATTGTTAGCAATCAACTAGGCTCGTTTGTGGTAACATCCTCTTCATTTAGGTGTGATTATGATCTTAAATTCAATCCTGTGAATGGCCCTTGTCCTTGCTTATTATGACTTTGCTTTGTTTTCTTTTAGTTGAATAACATGTACTTCAGTTGAATTTAATATTGACGCATAATTGTTTGTTATGTAATGCTTGTGATCACTGGTGGAGTCCTATTTGGACTCAAATACTTCCTTATTTGCATTCCGATTGGGCCACAAAGGCCCAATAGCGCAATTTCTTGAGTCAGGCGGCCAATGGAATCGAGGAACAGGTCCCCAAAAGTCGATGTACATGTGTTCAACAGTCAAAGAAGGGTTGTATACAACAATATACACGAGATATACAACAATATACAATGATATCTTCTCAACCTTCTCGGCCTTAACATCCGCAGACCGGTCAAGACTGCCCATTTGGTAGTTCATAGCCTAAGTCAACGGGGATGGGAAGTGGGAGCAAAGGAAGGTGCAGAAGCAGTAGTAGTGGAATTAGACGGAACTGAAGGAGATGGAGGTATACTTGACGACTTTAAAGTAAGAGAGAACGGATGTGGTGGCATCAGAAGCCAAGGTAGTTGGATCAACAATGGGCGTGGTGTCTGGTGATGGAAGCTTCCTTTGAGCCGCATCATCTAGTAGATAATCGGCCTCAATCCTCTAGATATCATTGTAGGGGGTTGGGGTAATCCAAAAATTAGTTTTCTCCTGAGAGGGAACTCCAACTTCCTCACACACTCGTCTGATGAAAAATGGGAAAGGCAGTGAGGTTTTCTCCTGTCTAGCCGGAGGATATACTTTTTCTCAAAAAGCGTGATATTGCTGCTTATGAACCCGAACCAATACTGAGCACCTATATTCAGATCTTTCTTCTTAATTCTCGCACCATCATCCATCCTAGGTGAAGAAGTATTCAAATATCAATAGTGCTAACCAACTTTTTAGAGCGTCAAGCTCATGGTGCTTCCGAATTAGGAACATGTCAGCCTGATTTGAGGGAGTGCAAAGGGTTGTGTTTATTGCTCCCGCATGGCATTGTACCATATTTCCATGCTCTTCCACTTCTTCTTATGGCTTCCTAATGGTCTATTCCTTTTCTTTGGAAACGCATGAGCATAAGCTGTGTAAAACTCTGACCCATGATGGGACATATAGGTTACAAGGTCTTGTGAAACCTCTGAACCTGTGAAATTGAATTGTATCCCAAATTGCCGGGTAGTCGCTTAGAACACCATCTGTGGAGAATCGTCTCTTCTCTAGAATTGTATGATCTTTAGCTGCCTTGAGCATATAAATGCTTCTTGGAGCGATTACCAGGAGAAATCTTGATGTCGGTGCTTGAGTAGATGAAGTGGCACCAATTTGGACTGTATGTCTGTTCTTTTTCTTGCAACCCCTTTTTTAGGTTGCTCACTCGCACGAGTAAAAGAGCATAGAGTGGGTGGTTATGGACGAGGAGCCTCAAATGGCTCGTTGATGATTATGCCCTTTTGCTTCTTCTGTGGAGGAGGAGGAGGAGACTCTCTATCATATTCTATATCTAAAGTCACTACCTGCATTCTATAATTCTAGCCATAATTTACAGTGCACAATCATTCAAACATATAATCGGTGAAGGTTAGTTGAAGTCAATATCAATTGAAAGCAAAGTTCAAAAATTGTTTTAAGGCTCACCTACTGAGAAGACAGCCAACCTAACAGGATGGGCGAGCTCCGATGATCTCGCCGAATTAGAAAATACCAAAAATCAAATTATTCTGGCATATTAGGTGGATTGAGTTCCAACTAGGTAACTCACCTAGTTGGTTTCGGAAGTCTATGACAAGTCCGCCAAAATTGACAATGCAAAGTGGAAAGAATTAGGTATCAAGGGCGATGTTCACTCCCACTTGGCGATTTGTCGAGTGGGTTCGGCAAACAACGACAAGTTCACCGAAGGGAATAGTACCCAAGGTAACATATTCACTTAAGAAGGTGAGCTGTGGCTTACTTGGTGATTTACCTAACTGTCTTGGCGAGGTAAGACTAGTCCGCCAAACATGTGGTGTTCAGCCCAGTGCCTATTTTCACATATTAAACCAATATACACAACAATATGTAGTTCTCCCTTAACTTTATAATCTGCCCACATGCTTTTCTACTCTTGGGTACTCAGACTTCCCCCAAAATTTACAAAAGTATGGCTCAAATTGACAATTTTCTATTGAGAAAGTCACTCTATCTATCATTGGGTAAAGTCATACAATTAGGTCAACACTGGGCTAGTCAGACTTCACCCATATCAAATTCAACCAAGACCCAACAATATTTACCAGTAAATTTGAACAAGTAACCAACATATTCAAGTTTATCAATTTAGGCAAAAACATAATCAATCAACTCATGGGTAGATTTCAATAGGATCATTTTAGAAGGACCCAATGAAATCAACTAATATCATGCATCACATGGCCTAATGCATATACATAAAACACATTTGAAGCTCAAATACTAAGAAATAAATTGAATATCAACCTCAAATTGAAGAGAACGCAGAAGGTTATGACTTGGATCAACTGATCTAGAAATATAATGCATTTCACGAACTCAACAATAACACAAAAGGTCACTTACACACTCAAATATGTTATTGCAAATGAAAGGTAGGAAAGGGTCTCAGAGTTGGCAAATGGTTTTCTTTTTGAAAATGAAAACAACCTTGCCCTTCTTATAGCAAGCACATTCAGCGTCACGACTAATGTCGCTGAGTGCCTTTGGTAGATCACCAACTAGGATGGAAGCTCGCTTAAGAGGCTTGAACGAATACCAAACCTAAAGGCTATTTTAGCAAACTCGATGGAGTCCACATACTATTCTTCGGTGGATCGTCATTTGGAAATTTTATCCCCTAAATTGATAGTACATTTATTTCCATTTTCAAGCTTAGAAGGTGGATAAGAATGAGTTCGCATAATGCCTTCGGTGGATCACCCTTATAGTTTTGGCATCACCTGTTTTTCCCTTCGCAACACTGTAACTTCTTTTCAACATAAACTCACAACAAAGGTTATTGAAAGCAATAAAATAAAAGTAAAGACTTAGCTTGCCTCCCAAGAAGAGCCTTATTTAACATCGTGGCATGACATAATTCTCATTTCCTGAACATTCATTTTTGGGATTTAGGACGGTGTCACTAGGCAACGATCCTTCTTGCCTTGGAGTGAGATAAGTGGTGATCTGGCATCATCCGGGCGCTGCCCACTACTTTTTCCAACCGCATTCACCAATTTAAGTTCACCTCCCATGACATGTTTAGACAATAAATCGAGTTGGGTCATCATGTTAGCCATGTTTTTATCTTGTTCATTGTCTTTTTTTGAATTGTTCTTTGCTCATGCTCAGTTGTACATTAGACACATGGTCTTCTCTAGTATTCCATGATCGGTTAACCTTTGTCATGTCGTCTAGAAACAATGTTGCTACCTCATATGGTTGTCTCATTAATCCTTCATGGACCAACTGATCAGCCAAACCTTTATTGATTGAATCAAGGCTACGATAGAAGTATTGCAACAACAAATTGTTTGGAACACCATGTGTTGGACATTACAAGAGTAGTTTCTTGAACCGCAAAAAAGTCTCATGTAGAGGTTCACCTCCAATTCACTTAAATTTTAGATTTGGGTTAGAAGTTTAACCATCTTCGAGGGGAGAAAGAATCTCCCAAGAAAGCTTCATTCAACTCCTCCCAAGAAGTGATAGTGTCATTTGACAATTTCACCAACCATCGTGTAGCTTCACCCATCAAAGAGAACAGGAATAAACTAAACCTCTTGGACTCTTGTGAGATATTTTTGTAACAATAACGGCCCACACACCTCCATAATATTCTGAAGGTGTTCACGGGTGTGAGCTAAACCCCCCAAAAATTCCTCGTAGTTGGAGCAATTGTAGCATTGTTCTGGTCACATGAAAAAATGCCCTCTCGACTGTAGGAGGTATCCAGATGGCTCCCGTGGTTTTAATGATTTTCACATTTATATCATTCAAATCACCCATGATTTCGTGTTACACGTAGTGACTATCTTTGTCACTACCATGGTCACTCATGTCCTAAACCTGCATTTCACCAAACCACAACACCAAGCATCAGTATACCACAACTAAAAAAAAATTCAAACTAATTTCTCAAATGGAATATCTAGACATCACTCCCCTGCAGCGGTGCTATTTTTTTATAACACTCAAACTACTCTTCAAAACCAATTAAAAGAGTAAGCAATCGTCGTCAATAAAAATACCCAACAAAGAGTCAGGGTCCAATCCCACAGAGAATGATATAGAGCTAGGAATTCGATCAGGAAATTTGGAATGTAAATTCATTCATTTGCAGTAGTAAAATATGTGGGTGGATGATTCCTTCAAATTTAATAAAAGGATTTTGTTATCACAAGTCGCAATTAAACTAAGATTTTAGAAATTCAAATAGGTAACATGTAATCTAGGGGTGCGGATATTGAAAATTGATGCCACATAGGGGTAATTGTGTTGCTCTATAGTGATGAACATTCATGGATAGGCTGGGTCATCTTCGAAGACACTAATCTTCTTTGGATCTCATAACATCATATCATTGAGTTCACTACAACAAAACATATTTATAGCTACAAAATCTAAGCCATGGATGTATAAAATATAGCTATTACATAGTAATAGCCACAAAAATTTGAATTTCATAGCTATTTATAAATTTGTAAAAACATTTAGCCACAAAAATTTAATCGACAAAGCTAATTCCTTATTTTTTTTCTACAATTGCCAAAAATTGTGGTAATAATTTCCTAAATAGCGACAACTTTATTCTTACGGTAAAAGTTTTTGCAACTCTATAAAAGTTATTGTTGCAATAGTAACCTTTTAGCTACAATAAACTATTTAAACAAAATATTGTAGCTGAATAGATATTTTTTCTTCAAGTTATAAAAATATCGTGGCAATAGATAATTGATATTGCCACAAGTTTTTGCTATAACAAAATTTTGTAGTTACTTATTAGTTATTGCCACGAGTTGAAGTTTATTGTTAGTAAGAGTGTAACCTTTTATCCATAATGAATTATTTAAAATAAAATATTGTAGCTAAATAACCATTTTTGCTTAAAGTTACAAAAATATTTGTGGCAATAGTTAAACGATATTGCCAGAGATATTTTGCTGCATTAAAAATTCATAGCTTATTATTAATTTTTGTCTCGAGTTAAAACTTGTTGTAGCAATAGATATTTAACCTTTTACACGCGCTTCACATTTTTTTCATCATTAAATCTCTTTGTGTTTCCATTAAAAACCCTTTTTCTCTTTCTTAATTCTGAATCCTTAGTTAGTCTTGTCATTTGTACCTCTTTTGTCATATTTCCATGTCATTAGTTCCAGAACTTGGTCTTCTTACATATTTGGTTCTTTTCCACCTCACTCGAATCATTTTTGTGTTGAGATCTGGTTTATCAAAAGAAAGTAAATATGGTGAGAATATGTGTTGGAATGCTAGGGTTTTATTCTGATTGACTCGTGAAAACTGGAGAAGTGGACCAGAGAAGATGCCCGAGAAATAGAAATTTCATCCTCATTCTAAGCTCCTGGATCATCATCCACAACCTCATACTCGTATTCATTTCTGGTTAACAATCAAAGAATCCTTCCCAAAAACCCAATTCCCTTAAAACGCTTCTTAACTAAGCAACAAAAAATTATGAGTTACCACAACAGAAGCCAGAAAAGGACTGAAAGAAGACATGCCATGTCTAAGACGAACATGAAAATGAAATTTTTCATTGGATAAAGGAAGAGATAAAGGAGGGGTAGCAGTAAGTCTTCGAGAATGTTTGAGCAAAGGTTTGGTTTGGTATATAGAGAAAACTCCTATAATGAGAAAAAAAGGAGGCCACGACAGATTCAGATAAGGAGCTAGAAGTGATGGATAAGGGTGGGAAGGTTTATAGCATATTAATGCGTAGAAGAACACAACCAGAGTAGACACTGTAGAAGACGCCAGAGAGAGAGGTTTGAGATTTTTTAAAGTAGTTTTTTTTTTTTGAAATTGTAACGTTGTGTATTTATATATATGATTAACATAAGTCAGTACATTGGTTGTACCTGCACCATATTTACATGAAAGACTTTTAAGAAACTGGAGCTATTATAGTCTTCTATATCTAGAATTTCAATAGTTTCTACACAGTGAGACTGTCTACACCAAAACTAAAGAGCAAAATGATGTTCATCTTCATTTGTTGGATAGAGTTGCTCCAATTTTCTAAACATATAAAATTCCTCTCTTACCGTATTGTCCACCATATACAAGTTGGAACTATTCTCTATCTTTCTCTATCTCTGACCTTCAAACCTGCTTCTTCCCAACTTGCTAGAGTTTCAGATATCTTTCCAGGCATTATCTATGTGATACTTTTGAGTGCCAGGAACATCCTCCATACTTGACCAGTTATTTTGCAGTGGAGGAAAAGATGATTAATTGTTTCTGTATTTTCCCCACATAAGCAGCATCTAGGACTGATAGTAATCCTTCTTTTCATCAAGTTATCTTGAGTAAGAACATTTTCTCATGTTAAAATCCATACAAAACATGAAACCTTATATGGTATCTTAGCCTTCCAAATGTGCTTCCAAGGCCATTAATGTAACAACCTAATTCTGTCGTTACGGAAAAGCCAATGGGGAAAGAATTGGGGCCAGAAAATGTTTGAATAGTAACTTGGAATTTCCTAGCCTAGTCCAAATTTGGATGAAATCGGAATCAGGCGTGTCTAGAGAAATCTGGTAATAATTGGGTTATCTAATTATGATTTCGATCACATGAGTAGATAGCTAAGATGTTAAGGAACCTGTATGACTTTACGAAATTAAATTCAGGTGAGTAGAACCCGAAACTGATCCTAGCGTGAACGGGTATGTTCTGAGTGTCATGGAATGAAAGTTTGTTGTGAAATGGGGGCTTGGAATTCAAATTCCAACATTCTGTCTCCGTGCATGTTGCTGTAGCGGGATCGATGCCGCTTTAGCAGGGTCATTGTAGCGGGATGGGTCCCGCCATAGTGGGACAGATGTGACTTAAGTAATAAATAAAACCTCAAAAACGTCTTATTCTGAACTTTTTTGACTTTGAGAGCTAGGAGACGACCCCAGACGAGTTCTTGAGCATTTTTCACAATTCTTGAGGCTAAAAGTAAGGTTTTAACTCCCCAAATTTATTTTTCGTTCCGTATAAAGTAAATTCATGGGTGATTATCGATGGGGAAGGGTTTTGATTTGGAAATTATGGTGGAAAAAGCCCTAATTTGGGTATTAGGATCTTGGGTTTGGTCTAGGGTTATTGGGTTTGTTATAATCCGGATAATCAGACCTTTGATTGTTGATCCTTGTGTTAATTGTATATTTTTAGACCACAAACAAGCGAGAAGAATCTATAAAGGAAGATTGAAGGGCCTTAGGGGATCCAAGCTTGGATTTGAGGTAGGTGATGGTTGTGATTTTAGGTTGGTGTGATATATGTTGTAATTGCTCATTATAATGCATGTATGTATGCGAATGTTGCATTAATTGATCACACTAATCGTAAATGAGGATAATTGAATAATTGTATGCCATGAATCACCTCTTGTTGTATGATTGTGAGAATATACATTGTCATTGTGATTGTGGTTTGTTGAATGGATCGGTTTCCACATTTCAGCATAAACATGGGACCGGTTGCCACGTTCCGGTATAAACATGGGATCGATTGCCACGTTCTGGCATAAATATGGGATCGATTGCCACGTTCAGGCATAAACATTGGATCGGGTACCACATTTTGGTATGCTAACAGTTTGGGTGTGGGTTTCATGAGAGGACCATGAAATTGGGTTCCGTGAGAGGACCATTGAATTGTATTGTGTATCTACTTGTGATGATTTCATTCATATCTAATGATGATTGATATTTGAAGACGGTATGTTGCTCTAAAATTGATATAACTGTGATATGTGAGAATCGTGAAACTGTTCGTTGTTCGTAATAGTTGACTAGTATTGTATATGTTCGGTATATGGTTGTTTTATAATGATTGTGGTTACTTGCATGTGTTTCACTTATTGGTATAGCCGCGTGATCCTACCAGTACACTGTGGTTGTGTACTGATACTACAATTGCTTGTTCTTTGTTGAGTACAGGGCATCTTCAGGCGTCTATTGATATACCTCAGCTAGGTGACTATTGAGAGTGACCGGATTCAAGGGTGAGCCAGTTCTTTTAGGCTGCCATGGATCTTTCTTGTTTAAGTCCACCCTTTTCGGACTTAGACTATTTGTTTAAGGTGTTTTTTTTAGTTTCGGGGTTGTACCCCTTGTTCTTAGACTTGTCGTTAGTAGAGTTTTGGTACAATGACTTTCAGGTTCTAGGGGTTGTTCTTCCGCATTAGTTTGGTTAGTTGTTTGTTAAAACCTTGGAGTTTATAGGGACTCCATTTTTATAGTCATTTAAACCTGCTACCGTATCTTTAATACCTTATTTTTCATAAATTTTGTTTTTTTGTGTTGTAGTAATGGTTCTCCCACCGGAGGGTTTGTATGGATGCCAATCACGATGATCTGGATCGTGACAATTAACCATTTGATGATTGGTTTGATTCATATGTTTGTAAGTTGCATTCACTTTGTAAGCACCACTGTTGTGTTGATTCCACCATAATCAATCAACTCCTTCTTGTAAACATCCAAAACTTCCCAGCAGATTGAAGAAAGCAATCACCCTACTCACCTCCCAGTCATTAGTCATTCTACTAAAGGTTATAATATCCCAACCTTGGTTTGACCACTGTTCTCCACTATATTATGTTGATGAAGTACAAGATTTTTGATGTTAGGGAATTTCTCTTGTGAACTCTATGTCCCTAGTTATATATCCTTCTAGAAAATAGTTTTACTACCATCTTCAACTTTAATGGTACTTCAGTTTTTCAGCAAAGGCCATAAGACCTTGATAGATCTCCATATACTAACCCCATAAGAAGTGTTGATCTCCTTTTTCATCCATATGTCCCCTTCCTTATACCTTGCCTTGATAGCCCTTACCCATAACATTTGGTCTTCATGTGTATATCTCCAAAGCAATTTTATTTTTAAAGCCTTATTCTAAAACTTCAGATCTCTGAGTCCAAGTCCCCCCTTCTTCTTACTCACTGTTAAATCCTTCCATTTCACCAACTAGAAACCTTTCTTCTCCTTATTTCCATGCCACAAGAAAGATCTTCTAATGTTGTCTAGTATTTTAGTAACACTTGTTGGGATTGGAAATAAGGATATCATGTAAGAGGGGAGGGCATCTAACACAGAGATGATGAGTTTGACTATTCCACCTAGTGACAATTTTGGTGAGAAAAACAAACTATTTTATTCCATTTTAACATAGTTTAGGGGTAATAAGACCCTAGGTAAGTTTAGGTGTGTTGAAGGAATTTCGGGTATAGTTCGGTGGGACTTGTGCCTTATCCCTTTTATATTACATAAAGGAGTGGTAGTTCACAAATTATTAATCTCAGAAACACAAACTAAATAAGATAAGTAATCCAGAAGTAGATTTTCATGGAACCACATTTCAATAACAAAAAGTCTTAAAGGACAATTGGATGCACCCTGTGTGTTCTCTTTTGTTGTTTCAGGAAACTCATTGCTGACATTGGCTTAAATTAGGAAGTTGTGCTAAAGAAAGAATACAAGTCAGATACCACTGATATAATCTTATCCAATACTATTGAAACGACCCCAAAAATGCCCGAAAATGTGCTTCGGAAACACCTATAACTGTAATTTCCATATATCTCAAAATCCGTTTCGTTTTTCGAAAATCCGACTTCATATTCTTATTCAGGGGGTCAAATTGAGTGGGAAATGAGTCTAACCCGAATTTTAGAACAACCGTATCAAAATTCGAAAATCGCAAAAAAATG
>JAJOOS010025569.1:0-23966 GCA_029582725.1 Solanum chiquidenum
AATAGGACCTTAGTAAATGTTAGGTGTGTCTCAGAAATTTTGGGCATAGGCTGGAGGGGTACTTATGCATTTTCCTAAAAAAAATCGATGGGTTCAATTGGATTTGAAGTAAACCCATATTGATTTTTTCTCAAATCAGATCAAAAGTATTTTGGGGTGATATAATTATATGTAAATTTATCTACAATTTGATTGGTTTTTCAAGAGTTTTATATGAGTTTAAAAATATGTTTGGAATTAACAATAGTGAATCCGGTGAAGATGGTGGTGGCAGCAAGACATAGAGGTGGTGAAAGATTGAGATATTTTTTATATTGATGGAGAAGAAAGAAAACAAATAAGAAAAATAAATAATTGAAAATGCATATATTTATTGAAAAGAGATATTAAAAATAAAGTTTTAATAATAGATTTTGATGCTCACTCTCCCAAAGAGAGTGAAATACACTCACTATGCCAGCTAAGCATTCAGAGAGATAATTATTTTAGTTTTAAATAGTACAGGGGGTGATAGGACTCCCATGAAGTTTAAGTGTGTAGTTGGAAATCCGGATATACGTTGAGGGCCCATTTACCATTTTCTCATAATTTTATGTTCTCTTCGACTATATTAAATATGGTTAAAAAAAATACAAAATCTATAAATAAATAAACAAAAATAATTATCTACTTTTTAGCATAAATATTTTAAAACATTAAACTAAACTACTCAAAATCTTTCTAACAATAAGTAATATCTTTACAATAACATCTAAGATAATATATTGGAAACACATGATTAATATCGATCATAGAGAGCATGTTTATAATAGACTCTCAGCTCAAAAAACTGTATATTTTTTAATGAGATTATTTTGAATACATTTAAAAAAAAGAAAATTTATAAAAAAAAGTTGTAACATTTTGTTTAATATAGCGACAAGATTGATGAAGAAGATGAGGAAGCAATTGATGTAACAGCAAGAGAAGGGCCTTCTCGAAAGGCTCTTCTCTCGCCGTTACATCAATTGCTTCCTCATCTTCTTCATCACACATAAATCTTATTTTACTTTTCTGTTTTTTTTCCAGCATATAGATAATCCTTTACTGTTTTTTTTTAAAACTAAAGGACCCATTGGGTCAGATTTATTAAAAACGAAGAGAATTACAAATGTGTGTTAGTGGGTTAGCCCAAAATGCTCAGCCCATTAACTCAATCAAAGCTAACCAGACAAAATTTCAAAAAAAAAAGAAAACTCATAAAAAAAAAAATCACATTCTGTTTAATATAAAAAAAAATGGTTACCTCAATAAAAATGACTCTTCCGTACGATCCCAAGTCCTAACAGCGTATAAAATGATCAGTACAAACTTGGATCGTACTGAAGAACCATTTTAATTGAGGTAATCAATATAATGTCTGAATTACTGCATCAATTTTAGACAATTGATGCCGCACTGGTAGTGTATATTACCTTCCATCTATGAAAAGACTTTATTTACTATATTTAAAAATATATGTTTTATAGTAATACTTTATTTTTTATTTTTTAACTAATACTACTATTTTATTTAATTTTTGTCAAGCTGAAATATTTTGTCCATTTAAAATGTCATGTAAGAATTTTTTTTAAAAATAAAAGAGAGTCTAGTGCACGCACCAACAACAGATATATGAATATATTTTTACAGCTTATTAATATGAGAAGAATTATAACGATAAGGAATTAACCTAACTTAATTTAATGAGAAACACATAAAAAAATCCTGAACTTGGTAGGACAACTTACTTTAACACTTAAACTAGACGGGTGTTTAAATACCCCCTTAAACATCTTTCAACAAAATTAAGTACCACCTTATATATACACTACCAGTTTCAATTGTATGTTGCCTGCTTGGAATTGCAGGAACAGAAAGAGGAGATTGGAAGAGATGTTTGAATCACATATCAACAATGTATTTGAGAATACGTATGGAACAAAGGAAGAAATTACAGAGGAGGGAGTTGTGGCATTACATATTCTATCATTGAAGCACTGGACATGGCAGATGCAGAACTGAAGGGAAATGCTGAACATGAGGTTATATTCCTACTTGATACAAAATTCATAATTTTATTTAGAATTATAAAAAAAAACTCACAATGGCCTTAGGAATAATCTGGCTTGACGGATGACTCACACCACGTTAAGGTGACACTCAACCGGTGAGTTATATCCCTTCCCAGTCTCATTGAGAAATAAAACTGAGTAATATTAGTTAGTCAAAAGGTTGATGTCACACCCCTTTTTGCACCTGCGGAGGTGAAAGGGTTTTTCCAATTAAAGTGACGGTATTGATTAGGGATTATTATATTTTTCCGAGTCGCCACTTAATCAAAACAGACTGTTGAAATGAGTAATAAAACTCATCTAACGTTATAAGAAAATATTAGTCCCTTATGAATAAATAAAATAAAATAAAATAAATCTAAACTTCTAGGATACAATATAAAATTTTGGATTATTTTGTATTCTTTTATTTTTTATTGACTCTTAATGTTAATGTTAAAATTAGGTATACACATATTATATTTTTATTTTTAAGTTAATATCAAAATTAGGCATACACATATTGTAATTTCTTATTAATCTAACAAAACAATAACGAATTGCTAAATAAATCTCATTCTTTATTGGACAAAATAAACAACAATATTTTTTTTCAGCAAATAAAGCTACTTTCATTTAAAAAGAGATATAACACTCAACACATTCTTCATTCCAATCAAATTATGAATAAAACAAACGTATAAGAAAACTTATCATAATAATTACATCAAATACCATAAATAAATTAAAGAGATAAGGTAAAGTTGAACCTTAAATGAAGAAATAAGAACCGCAAAATTTGAACCAAAGCTCGATTAGAACACTCATAAAGCTTTTGTAGATTGTATGCAGGGGTATATGTATTTGTGTTGATATGATAATAGTAATGAGAAAGGAAGAAAAGATGTGAATGTGATGGTGAATTTTTGAAAGAAAAATAAAGTAAAATGGGACTGTAATTTTGTTTCTCGTGTGTTGTTGCTGCTTCTTGTACAAAAATATGTTTTTTCTTTTGGCTTGTGTTTTGTGTGCAGATGGGTGCTCTCTTTTTCTCTTTGTTTTTTGTGTGGGTATGTTTCTTAGGATAGTTTTTTGTTTCTTTGTATGTATGTTGTTGTAGTTGTAGCATATAGCGTGTAGGGGTAAGTGGGGAGTGGGGGTAATGTGAGGTGAGTGGGGTAATGGGAGAGGGTAGTGGTGAGGATAATGTGTATTTTTTTATAAATTAAATATATACAAAATTATAATAATAAAAATATTAATTGTTTTGAACTAATAAAAAAATACTAAATGGCTAATTAAAAAATATAATTAAGAAACACTAGTTTATTTATTAAATCTAAATTAAAAGAAAAAATAATTTTTTTGTAACTTTTCATTTCTCTTTTTTAAACGATTAAAAAATAAAACTTACCTTAAAAAGTGATTATATTTTTGTTGTTTTCAAATCTTTTAAAATAAACTTAATAAAAAATAAGATAAAAGTCCAAATATTTAATTTAGATTTATAAAAATATTTATGCTCTAAAAATGGTGTAAAATTTTATGTTTGGTCAAAAATTACGTGTCTACAGTTTGCCCCTCTTTGACTAGAAATATGAAGAGTTTTCAGACAAAGAAGTAGATAACGTGACAAGTTTTGACTGGAATTGTATTTGAAGAAAGTATGTGCGACCGGGTCTTGATTTTGGACGTCCTACATATCCCGAGTTATAAGGGAATCAGGTCACATGTAGTTCAAGGAGATGAGATGATTAGTTGGAAGTTAAGTGAGGTTTCATCGAGGCTCCGGGTCGCGGCTCTTATCCTTACATAAATAAATGAAAGATAATATTCGAAAGGAAAATAAATGTACAAGCACCTATCTATGCAACTTCTCTTCGGTCTTCACTTGAGTCTTGAATTTGAGATATCACCTTGATTTTGGTGAGTATCTTGATCTTGAATGAAATTTGATGCTTAACTTCCTCCTTAGAGTGAGTTTTTGGCACTCTTCAAACTGACAATTTGAAAGTGTTCTTGAACGCCTGCCTGTTTTGTCGATCAGTAGCTGAATAGAAGCAGGTATAAGGAGGTTAGGCTGCTACATGCATTGAAGAAGCTGATTCTGGCTATCATGGGATTGATCATTCTGAAAAGAGTTGAAACTTTGTTCTTGAATTTCCAAATCCATGTTTCGCTTGAAGAAACTTGAAAACCATCACAAACAAAAGAAATAAACAAAAATTTTACCCCAATTTTCACTGAAAATATTTTGTGAGTTATTAGCAAATGTAAATTAAAAAAATAGATAACAAATAAACTCAGAATATGAAGTATTTATCCTAGGAGAAAAATAAAAATTAACGGTCTCAAACTAGGAAGTGCTTATCCTAGGAGAAAGTAACCAAATCTCATTATGTAGGACGGTCCTGCTAATCCCATTTTCCAAGAGGGTCCTGCTAATCTAATTCTCATTGTTCCTGCTACTCTAATTCCCATTTTCCAGAAGGGTCCTGCTATACTAATTCTCATTGTTACACTAATTCTCATTGTTTAGGAGGCTCCTGCTACACTAGTTCTCATTCTTTAGGAGGGTTCTGCTGCTCTAATTCCCATTGTTTAGTAGGGTCCTGCTACACTAATTCTCATTGTTTATGAGGGTTCTGCTACACTAATTTCCATTGTTTAGGAGGCTCCTGCTACACTAAATCCCGTTGTTTAGGAGGGTCCTCCTACTCTAATTCCCATTGTTTAGGAGAGGGTCGTGCTACACTAATTCTCATTGTTTAGGAGGGTCATGCTGCACTAATTCCCATTGTTTAGGAGGGTCCTGCTACTCTAATTCTCATTGTCCAGGAGGGTCCTACTACACTAATTCCCATTGTTTAGGAGGGTACTGCTACACGAATTCCCATTGTTTAGGAGGGTCCTGCTACACTAAATCCCATTATCCAGGAGAGTCCTGCGACACTAATTCTCATTGTTTAGGAGGGTCCTGCTACACTAATTCTCATTGTTTATGAGGGTCCTACTACACTAATTCTCATTGTTTAGGAGAGTCCTGCTACACTAAATCCCATTGTTTAGGAGGGTCCTTCTTGTCACGCCCCGAGCATACACCCTGGGCAGACTGGCACTCAAGAACCATTTCTGGCCCCAAGCGAACCCTTGGCCTGACTTAACTTATAGCGGAAGACTTAAAGCATTAATACAAGGATTCAATGCATCACTACTCAACTGATTAATAAAATAATTTAGAACGTTTAAAAGTCGAACATTCAACTTGGCCAAAGTGGCAACTCAAGTCTTAACAAAAGAAATCACAATGTAAAGACAACTGAACTACTAACTATCTATGAAGCCTCTAAAACAAGAGGGATGTCGGGACAAGACCCCCAATTGTATTAACAACTGAAATGAACAAAATAATAAGACAAGACATAACCAAAGGGATCCTCCGGAAAGCTAGGAGGCTCACCAAGTAACTCTGAGTGCTCAACTAGATCAACGAAGTGCTGATCCTGGTTACTTGTGTCTGCATCATAAAATGATGCAGGCCAAATGGCATAAGTACATTTAATGTACGAGTATGCGAGGAAAAATCTAAGCATAACATAAGCTTGAAGGGAATCTGAAAGAAACACTTACCTTGGCTTTATTCAACTCATGAATAACTCAACTCAAATGCAAAGTAAAACAACAATTTATGGTGTAGTTTATACAAAGCATTTCAAACAGTAGGTAGCAACTCAATTTGTTAAAGAAATGCAATAACAACTCCGTTTACATATAAAGTAATATAATATTGTGGGAGTTTCTCTAACCAACAACCACTACTATGAGCCTAAGTGATGATACAACGTCTCGCCAACGCTGCCAGAACTGTCCTATACTTTGCCGTCATATAGTACGCCTCAACTAAGTGGATCCACTAGTCTATGCTAAAAAATACTAAGGATTCATCTAAAAAGTATGATTCTTTCTACCCATGATGGCTACATGGTTTATGAAGACTTGAGTTATTATGAACTCGCGTTCCCATATTGGTTCTCAATTCTACTCCCAAAATATACTCAGCTCATATGTTTTTAAAACAAAACTCTTTTTGTGATTTGAGATAATTACTCAAAAACAAGCTCAAAGGGTCTCTTGGAAATCGATGTTTCCTCTCTTGCTCAAATGTGAAAACATTTTACTCTTGGGAATACTAAGTTCCAGTATACTCTTTGAATAAATGAACTTTACTCTTACTCTTTACTCAACTTGAAGCTTAAGTCTTAAAACAAAGTTAAAACGTTTGTAAAAGACTTTTGGAAAACTCTATGAGCTTCTCTTGACTTAGCTCTTAACCTCTTGACTTGACTCTTAACTTTCCTTGAATTGAATTATGGATTCAAGGTTCATGATCTCATGTTTATGAATGACTTCATAATGTTTAGACGTACCTTAGAGTATAGAAATTGGCTAGAAAACATAGGTACGTTGCTAAGGAACTAGTACAGAAAGAAGGGGGGGAAAGTGGGAGAACTGGCCTTCTTTGGCAGCTTTTTTCTCCTTTCTGTCTCTCCTTTTTCCGTTGCTTCACGGTCTTCTTTGGCATATTTCTTCTCCTTTCTATTGATTCTTATTTTTGCTTTGCATTTAGATTCAGACTCATCAAGCACACAGAATATTTCCACCGTCTTCCCTGCAACTTCATAGGCCAGCAAGTTTCCCGACTTGTTAAACCTCATTGTTGCAACTCTATCTTTTCTTTACCGCTGAATTTCACCAAATGACTTAAGTACTTCCCATTTGTTTTCAGGAGGCAAGTCCTTATTTACATTTGTTTCACTTTTGTTAGTAGTCAATTGTCCATTAGCTAAATCATGCTTTATAGCGTAAAAATGAAGTTCAAGATCAGCAGAACCGGTGACTAGCTATCTTTCCTTAGGGTCAATATCTATGGACCATATTTCGGTATGATTTCCACTTATAATTTGCATGCAATGTTGAGTATCAAGATCCCATACCCTTAAAAACTTGTCCTTAGACGCCGTCACCAATTTTTTGCCAGAACCTAAGAAAACAACATCAGTAACCTGCAACATAGATGGCAATGGAACAAAATTAGAAATTCAAAAGTAAAACATGATGAAGTGAGAAATGAAAGTACGTTATGGCTAGTTTGAAGATAGTATGAACCTGATCACGATGTCCCCGAAGAAGAAGCAGGTCAGTCTCACCCACCACATCCCATAAAATAACGTCATTATATTTGCTTCATGATGCTAGTAATGATCCAAGGTTATTGTAACGAAGGGTCGTCACTGCGAATTTATTTCTATTCAGTGTGGTTTCACATATTCCTTTCTCCAAATTCCAGATTCTAATGCTTCCTTCCACATAACCACTTGCTATCTGCAATTAAGTCTAATTTATCAACTACTAAAACCATGAAAACAAATTATAAGTTTCACAATTTTTTCCTATGAAACAAACCACTATAAGAAACAAATATATTAAGAAACAACTCTGTTCAACCTCCACCTGCTCATGTATACCCTGCTCCTTATTCATATTAATAGAACTAGAAGACTCTTTTCTTGGGTGTAACATAGAGGATTCAGCAAAGGTTACATCTCTGCTAATTATGAATTTTGGTGACTTGGGATCAGGATACCAGAGTTTGTTTCCTTTCACCCCAGATGTGTATCCTGTCAATTTTCTGCTGAATGCCTCTCAAAGTGAGAGAGACTTTCCATTATATAGAGAAAATAAAGATTACACATCCCTACAGATCCGCCATCCTATCCCTAAATATGAGTTATTCTATCTCTACAAATCTGCTATTCAATCCCTCTAAATTTGTCTTGCTATCTCTCCAAATCAGTTATTCTATCACAATATTTATTCATTTGATTCTACAACAAATGTATATTATCATGCTAATATAATTACATTA
Source organism: Solanum chiquidenum (assembly GCA_029582725.1). NCBI lineage: Eukaryota > Viridiplantae > Streptophyta > Magnoliopsida > Solanales > Solanaceae > Solanum > Solanum chiquidenum. Next base: position 7,999 of record JAJOOS010025569.1, read on the forward strand.
ATATATACAATCATTTAGTTTTCCATCATGCTAACATCCCCCCTCAAATTGATGTTGGTGGATAAAGAAGCATCAATTTGCCTACAAGAAACTGATGGTGTTGTCGTGCCATGGATTTTGTAAACGCATCATCTCTTTGAAGATCAATAGACACATGTGGAAGAGTAATGACTCCTTTATCTACAACTTCTCGTATATAATGACAATCCACTTTGATGTGTTTGGTCCTCACATTAAAAACTGGATTAGTAGAAATTTGAATAGCATTTGTATTGTCATCGTGGAGAGGATTAGGATGAGATTGAGGAAATTCAATATCAGCAAGTAATCCACGAAGCCATACAACCGGGAGCAAGAAGTAGACATGGATCGATATTTAGCCTCTGTTGAAGATTTTGACACACGATCTTGCTTTTTACTCTTCCAATATATCAATGACTCTCCAAGAAACATGCACCAACCAGAGACTGAATGACCAGTATCAGGATATCCCGCCTAATCAGAATCACTAAAAGCATTAAGACGAATATGAGAACCACTTGGAAAGAAAAATCCACGAGTAGATGTTCCTAGAAGATACTGAATGATGCGACGAACAACCACCAAATGGAGATGACGGTGAGCTTTCATAAATTGACTAACTTGTTGAACTCCAAAAAAGATATCAGGCCGAATAATAGTAAGGTAATTTAGACTCCCAACTAATTGTCGAAATATAGTTGGATCAGGAAGAAGACCGTCTTCCCCACGACGATACTTAATATTCAATTCCAATGGAGTATCTACGGAGGAGGAATCTTGAAGTCCAGCCAAAGAAATCAGATCCTAAGTATATTTGTGTTGGTTTAGAAACACACCTGAAGTAACATAGTGAACTTCCAAACCCAAAAAATAAGTAAGAGTACCAAGATATTTTATATGAAAAGAATCTTTAAGCTGCTATTGGAGGCTAGTGATTAGTGAAGAATCAGTTCCTGTGATAATACTGTCATCTACATACACCAAAAGAAGAACACAACATGTAGATGTTTTCCGAAGAAACAAAGATGAGTCATATTTGCTCTGCTCAAAAGAAAATTGTAGCAAAGTAGACCAGAACTTATCAAACCAAGCTCTTGGAGCTAGTTTTAATCCATACAAAAACCGCTTCAACTTGCATACATCTGATGTAGGCGATGAGAACAAACCAGGTGGAGGTTTCATATAAATATCTTCTTTAAGATCACCATGGAGAAAAGCATTTTTTACATCCATTTGATAAAGAGACCAGTTTTGTGAAGCAACAATGGCAATAATACTTCACACCACAATTATTTTGGCTACGGGTGCAAAAGTCTCCTCATAGTCCACCCCATACTCTTGTGTATTACCAAGAACAACCAATTGAGCTTTGTACCGATCAAGAGTTCCATCAATTTGAAGTTTGATTGAATAAACCCATTTACATCCAATAGGGCGGATATTTGAGGGACATGAAATAATGTCCCATGTGTCATTTTCTTTAAGAGCCAAAAGTTCTTCCTCCATTGCTTTCTGCCAACATTCATGCTTGGAAGCTTGTGAGTACCAAGATGGAACAGATATGTTGGATAAAGTAGAGGAAAAACCATACCAATTGGGAGTACGAGATACTCTGGTAGATCGCCGAGTAGGCTCAAGAGGACCAGATCTTGAAGAGTTCTCAGATTCTAGTTAGGGTACAATTTCAGGCGGCAAATCAATGTTGGGATAGGATAAAGTTGGCTGACATAGTTCATACACAAATCCAGGTTTGAACCTTTTAAAAGAAGATGATAAATCCTCAAAAGTAGGAAGAAGAGGAGAAACAAAACATGAATCTACAATCATAGGAAAGAAATACTGATTCTCAAAGAAAAAAACATTTCTAGAAATACGAATTTGTGAGAACATGGATTATAGAAAATAAAACCTTTTTGTGAAGTACTAAAACCCATAAAAGTAAATTTAGTAGATTGTCCAGAAAGTTTATTGCGCTGCGAAGGAGGTAAATGCACAAAACAAACACAACCAAATGTATGAAAATCACTATAGTTAGGATTTTGGTGATAAAGGCGAAAATATGGAGACTCAAGATTTAGCACTTTAGATGGCAATCTATTAATTAAATAGACAGAAGTAGATAAAGCTTCCACCCAATATTTATATGGTATAGAGGACTCAATCAATAAAGTACTAGTAACATCTAAAAGATGGCCAATTTTTTGTTCAGCAACTCCATTTTGTTGTGGTGTATATGGGCAAGAGTGTTGTGAGACAATTCCTTTGTCAAGCAAGAATTTTTTGAGTTCATAAGACATATATTCTCCACCAGAATCATATCTTAATAATTTGATGCATGTAGAAAATTGAGTCTCAATGTAAGCCAAAAATGTCTTGAACATGGAAAATACCTCAGATTTGGATCAAAGAAAATACACCCATGTAAACCGACTATAATCATCTATGAATCTTACAAAGTATTTGAAATGAGAAGGAGAAATAATTGGTGAAATTCCTCAAACATCACTATGAATGACATCAAAATACTTTGTAGCACGACTACCAAAATTAGGAAAAGGAAGAGTTTTACTTTTGCCTAATTTACAAGTAGAACAATCAATGGAAGCAACTGAAAATTGATTTTTATTTCCCAATAAACCAGAATTTGATAAATGAGACAACACAATAAAATTTGGATGTCCTACACGCTTATGCCAAACCTCAGTCTTACTAGCAGTATAAGTTGAAGCAGAAGATAGAAGAAATGGAAAAATGTATATGAAACAATCATCCAACTTTAGGCCCTTTCAAAATTATTTTCCCCGACACCTGATCCTTCACAAGACAACCATTACGAGAAAAAATCACATCACAATTGTTATCTACAAATTGTCCAACTGAAATAAGACTAGTTGAGAGCTTTGGTAAAACAAAAACATTCTTGAAAGTTGGAGTAATGTCCCCAACCTTGGTAATGGGTAAATTACTACCATTGGCAATCTGTATTTGTGATGGACTTTGATACTTACGAACATTTTTTAGGATGCTCGTTGAATTGATCATATGATTGGAAGCACCTGAATCAACAATCCAAAAATTAGATGTAACATCATTACCTTGTAATCCCAATGCTGAAAAGGCTAACACGGTCATTTGTTCTACCATTTCAGGAGTAAGAACTTGTCCTGAAGATGAGTTATCATTAGTGGAACTATTTATCCCAGCTTGAAAAGCATTGATCCTATGATTTTGAGGGCGCATGGGACACTCTTTGATAATGTGTCCTTGTTGTTTACAATAGTTACAGAACTTCTTGCTATAATTGCTAGCAATATGACCATATTACTTGCAACTGTAGCATTGAGTTCTACTCATATCCCTGCCATTTCCTTTACCTTGAGCAGCAAACGCAACAGTGACGTCATTTTCTTTCTTGAAAGCATTTTGTGTGACAAGACGTTGCTCTTCACGAAGTAATTCCTTAAAGCAAACATCCAAAGAGGAAGACGGGTCACGATTCATCAAGTTAGAGCGAACACTCTCAAAGTCGGAGCGTAATTTCATAAAAAAATGGTCTCGCTTGCTTTGCTCATGAACTGCTTGAATCACAGATAGAGATTCAGTAGGTATTTTAGCATAGACAATATCCGTAAATTCAGCCCACAAGTTCTGAAATCCAGAAAAATAATCCTAAACAGAAAGACCTCCTTGAGAGTAATTAGCAATTTCATACTCTAACTGAAAGCGTCTTGCGTTGTTATCTTGGTTGTAAACCTTTTATAAGTAATCCCACATGGCCTTAGATGTCTTGTACGACCTGAGATTAAGAACAATAAGAGGGTTAATTGACCCTAGAATCCATGTCATCACCCGAGCATCTTTAATCTTCCATTCACCTAGCTTTGTTGCATCAGTAGGAGCATGATCTCTTCCATCTATATGGCCCCATAGTTCTTTGCTGATGACAAACAACTGAAACTGAAACTCCCAAGAAGAATAAATTTTTCCAGTAAAACGAACACTAAAGGATTCAAAGTGATGTGAATTCATGCTTTTGAATAGATATGAAAACTACAATGACTCAAGAAGGCAACTAGAATGACCAAGAACAAAATTCCCAGGTGGTAGGACTGATTGTCAATGAACAGTCAACCAAAAACCAAGATTTTCAAAATAAAATTATAAGGAACCACAGATGACTATATGAAACAAGACAGTCAAGAGAAGACTCTAATACCATGTCAATTTTCTATTGAATGTCTCTCAAAGTGAGAGAGTCTTTCCATTATATAGAAAAAATAAAGATTACACGTCCCTAAAGATCCGCCATCCTATCCCTAAAGATCAACTATTGTATCTCTACAAATCTACTATTCAATCCCTCTAAATCTGCCTTGCTATCCCTTCAAATCAGCTATTGTATCACAATATTTATTCCTTTGATTCTACAACAAATGTATATGATCATGCTAATATAATTACATTAATATATACAACAATTTAGTTGTCCATCTTGCTAACATATCCAAGGAAAATGCACCTTTTTTCCCTTGGTTCTAATTTACCATTATCCATATGCAAGTACGCGAGACAACCAAAGATTTTAAAATCAGAATAATTGGCAGGAGTACCTGACCACATTTCCTCCGGATTCTTAAAGTTCAAAGGTGCAGAAGGAGCACGATTGACAATGTAACAAGCTGTAGAGATAGCCTCTGCCCAAAAATCATTTGTTAACCCAACATTTGAAATCATGTAACGAGTTCTATCCAAAAAAGTTCTATTCGATCATCTTTTCTGCAACACCGTTATGTTGAGGGGTCATCCTCACAGTGCAATGTCGAGCAATTCCTTCATCTTTGCAAAATTCATTGAACTCATCATTACAAAATTCGAAGCCATTATCCGTTCTAAGCTGCTTGACATGTTTTCCTGTTTGCTTGTCAATCAAAACTTTCCATTGTTTGAAGTTAAGAAAACATCACTTTTATTTTTCAAGAAATAAACCCAAACCTTCCTTGAATAATCATCAATAAAAGTTAGCATATACCTGGCACCACCTTTCGACGGGGTACGAGAAGGACCCCAAAGATCTGAATGAATATAGTCCAAAGTACCTTTTGTTCGATGAATTGCTGGAGATTTGAATCTGATTATTTTCTGCTTCCCAGCCACACAATGTTCGCAGAACTCCATGTTCCGGTACTTTGTCCACACAAAAGACCTTTCTTGCTGAGGATGGAAAGACATTTCTCACTCGTATGCCCCAATCACATATGCCACAATTTGGTGATGTCGAAATCAGATTGGGTAGAAACTGCAGCAGCACCTGTAACAGTGATCCCAATAGAGTGTACAATGTACTATATCTGTGTGCTTTCATGATCACAAGAGCACCTAGATATATTTTCATAACTCCACCTTCACCTGTGTATTTGCACCCAAGATATTCTATAGTACCCAAAGAGATGAGATTTTTCTTTAAGTAAGGAACATATCTAACATTGGTGAGAGTTCTTACCACACCATCGTACATTCTGATTTGAATTGTACCTTTACCAAGAACTTTACAAGGAGCATTGTTGGCCATCAAGACAACTGCACCTCCAACAGATTCGTATGTGGCAAATAAATCCTTATTGGGACACATAAAATAAGAACAACCCGAATCCAAAATCCACTCATCGTTAGATTTAAAACTATTACGAGTAGCTAAATATATTGTTCTATTAGACTCATCAGCAACTACACTTGCTTCAACGGGGTCAGTATTTTGATGCTCATATTTTATTTCCTTATTCTTTTATTTGTTTTTCAACTTATTGCATTCAGAAATAATATGACCTTTCTTATGACAATATATGCACACCACATTTCTATTTCTAGACTTTGACCTTGATTTAGACCTCTTGATTCTTTCTTATTAGATCAACCTCTTACAAATAAACCTTCCCCATGTGTTACACTACTTTCTCCAGTAATATCTCTATGTATCTGTTTTTTTTATTTTAAGATAGATCTGATTTTCCTGTAAGAGATATTATCCTTTTTCCATAAAGCATAGTATCTCTAATATGCTTAAATGATTGGGGTAAGGAAATAAGCAATAAGACGTCTTGATCCTCATCATTAACTTCAACATCAATATTACTCAAATCCATAAGAATAGAATCAAATGCATCAATATGTGAGAGTATAGAAGTTCCTTCAACCATACGAAATGTGTAAAGCTTTTGCTTTAGGTAAAGTCTGTTTTCCATTGTCCTCTTCATATACAAGGTTTTTAGTTTTTTCCACATGCCTTTGGCTGTGGATTCTGCAAATATTTCACGTAAAACCTCATTTGGGAGATTTAAAATGATACCTGATTTTGCCTTTTTGCCTATGACGGCAAACTCCATGTACGTCATATCATATTCTCTAGATTCTACTATAAACCAGGTAGTGAGGATGAAAAAAAAGCATAAGCTACCTCGTTCGCGCTCCCGTCTTTCCCGCTGCCATCTTCGGTGGATGCGCCCCTTCACTTAAAAGTGAATTTTCTAGCTTTTTCTCCTTTCCTTCTAGTGCCATATCTAGGCTATCTTGAATTAGTATTGACTCCATCTTAAATTTCCACATCCCGAAGTTTGCACTTCGATCAAATGTTTCAACATAAGTCTTTGTTACTGTCATTTTTGGCTATTGAAATTAACTCGATTAGATCCGGCTCTGATACCAATTTGTTAGGATCGAGAACTCGGGTAGAGCGAAATTTAGCCAAACAATGTTATAATGACAATAACAAAGACAATAGTAAGTTGATAATAACGAAAGTAAAGCAATTAAAGAAGACATAAAGTTAACGTGGTGCGTTTGGTGTGACCGAATCCACAAGTGGGGAGGAGTAATTTCAATATATCATCAAGAGTACAAAAGAGAGTATAAAATTAGAGTAAATACTCTAATTAATCCCAAATACCTAAATAGAATAACCTGACAAAATCACTCCAAAGAAAGGGTGGTTCACACACTAAAAAAAATCAACACTAACTCTCTTACAAAATGACTTTGAATGGAAAGACAAAGAAAGAAAAAAAGCAATGAAATATTTTTGTATGCTTCAAGGTGTATTTCAACTAATGCCTAAGTTCCCTATTTATAGAAAAAAAATAGGGTAGTTGATGTCATGGGTGATATCTTTTGAAGATACAAAGTATTTAACATCTCAATATCAAATATGGTGGCTTCTAAATCTTTGACAAATATAGTTGCCAAATCTATGACAAATATAGCTGCCAAATTTCCACATTTGTGGCTTCCAAATCTTTCACAAAAGAAAGATAAAATAACTTTCTTCAATCAAACAGAAGGCCACATTACACTATTGAATTTCACCAAATGACTTAAGTACTTCCCATTTGTTTTCAGGAGGCAAGTTCTTATTTACATCTGTTTCACTTTTGTTAGCAATCAATTGTCCATCAGCTAAATCATGTTTTATAGGGTAAAAATGAAGTTCGGGATCAACAGAATCGATGACCAGATATTTTTCCTCACGGTCAATATCTATGGACCATATTTCGGTATAATGTCCACTTATAATCTGCATGCAATGTTGAGTATCAAGATCCCATACCCTCAAAAACTTGTCCTTAGACGCCATCACCAGTGTTTTTGCCAGAACCTAAGAAAACAACATCAGTAACCTCCAACATGGATGGCAATGGAACAAAATTAGAAATTGAAAAGTAAAACATGATAAAGTGAGAAATGAAAGTACGTTGTGGCTAGTTTTAAGATAGTATGAACCTTATCACGATGTCCCCGAAGACGAAACAGGCCAGTCTCACCCACCACATCCCATAAAATAACGTCATTATCTTTGCTTCTTGATGCTAGTAATGATCCAAGCTTATTGTAATGAATGGTTGTCATAGCCCCTTCATGTCCATTCAGTGTTGTTTCACATATTCCTTTCTCTGAATTCCAGATTCTAATGCTTCCTTCCACATAACAACTTGCTATCTGCAATTAAGTCTAATTTATCAATACTAAAACCATGAAAACAAATTATAAGTATCACAATTTTTTCCTATGAAACAAGCCACTATAAGAAACAAATATATTAAGAAACAACTAATCAAGTTCTTCTTCAAGATTCTTCAAGAACATTGTTCTTTCAGGTATGTAAGACTATCATAGTGTTGGACTAGTTCGTCCTCACGCTCTACATCTACTTTCAAATCAGTAAAAGATTAATCTAGGATTCTTCCCTAGATTTGAGTATTCTTGAGATGAGTTGATTTTTAGTTCTTGAGTTCCGGATTCTTTTTGAAATTCCATTCCTAATTATTGAATTGCTATATGTTATGCATTAAGATTCTTGAGTTGATTCATTCATGTCTAAATTTCAGCATGAACCCTATGGATTGAGTATTTTTTAGATGAGTAGTATCGTTGAGTTCTGAGTTCTGAGTACCGAGTTTCTATATTTCTATTAAGATCCCTGAGTTGAGTCGTTCATGTCCATAATTCTGCATGAACCCTATGAATTGAGTTATAAATCTTGAGGAGTTTTTTAAAGTCAAACCTTGAGTTTTAAACTGAGTTTTTGAGAAAGTAAAGATGAGTTTTGACAAAGATTTTTTAAAAACATGATTAGTATGACAGTCGAGTATATGTCACCAATGTTTAAGCAGTATGGTATCTAGATATACCATCAATGTTTATGCAGTATGACTTCCCGAGTCATCAATGATCATATCACAATATGATTTTGATATATTTTTGAGAAAGAGTTTTCAAGTATGAATTGAGCAAAAGTATAAGGGAAATAAGTATTCCCAAATATATCAGTTTTTACATTGATAAAAGAGAAACTTTGATTTCTAAATGAGTTATGAATTCAAAAGATATTTCAAGAGCAGTTGCCTCTTTTAAGAGGGTAGTTTAAGCAATTATCTCAAACCAGAGGAAGATCTATGTTTTTAAACATATGAGCATGAGTTATATATATTATTGGGAGTAGTATTGAGCACCGACATGGGGATGAGTTCAGACAAATCAAAATCCTCATAACCCATGAATGTCAACATGGGTAAATGATCATACTTTTTAGATGATTCCTTATTGCTTTTAAGCATAGCTTAGTAGATACACTTAGTTGAGGAGTCCTATATCCCGACAAGGTATAGGACAGTTCTGGCAGCGTGTGCGAGATGTTGTATCATCACGTAGTTCATAGTAATGGTTGTTGGTTAGAGAGTCTCCCAAATAGAGTTATAGTGTATTTTTATATATCACTTATTGTTAATGTGGAATCGTCAATATTCTAAAAAAGGTATTATCTTTGCATTGCCACATACACAATGTTATGTTGTTGGTTGACTTTCATTTGCTGTTATATGTTTGTGAGTTATGGCAATTACTTTGTTGCCGTTGGAGTGGCTAACTGCTGCATTACAACTGCATTACTCCATTAGGAGTTATTAGCATATGCACTTCAGTTTTGCAATAGATGCAAAATGTCGTTGATGGCATTAGTGCCTATTTGATTGTCACTCATAATTCCTTCATTATACCTTGTAACCTATGTAAATCCTAAGGCCATTATCTTCACTATTTACTACACCATTTATCTTCCTATTCATTGCTAGGAAGACTTCTTCTAGTATAAATAGTGGTGGTTTTCATTTGGTTTAGAATACACAAGAAAAATATAGAGAGGAAAAAGTTAGTCAAAAAAGAGAGTTCTTATTAGTTGAAGGGAGGTGTTCTTTTTGTGGAGCTTTAGATTCAACTCTTGTCCAAAGTTGTTGAGTTATATTTTTTATTAGTTTGTTGTACCCTGGAGGGAACAAGTCAAGAGGACTACTTTTGGATCGGTGAAAAACATTTGCTGCAGTGGGCTTGAATCTCCTTAAAGAGAGCGAGATATCTGCGCCTCAGCCGAAAGAGATTTTTATTTCTTCATTTCATTTTCAATTGTAATCTTGTAGTCTGTTATTTTGTAATTTTCACTAACAATTTTAAGGAGATTCAGTAATGGATACAATTGAAAAAATCGCGGATGTCAAGATGGAGACCTTATCAAGCCATTTCGATTCAATGGTAACCATTTCAAGAGAAGGAAGGGTAAAGTATTTTTCTACTTAAGTCTTCTCAATGTTTCTTATGTGTTAACTGAGAAGAATCCTAATAAAGTAGACATCACCTCTATGAATGATGATGAAACTATTTCTCATTAGAGAAAGAGGAAAATTACGATGGTGATTCCTATAAGTGTCGGTATTATATTCTTAATTGGTTATCTGATAATTTTTATGATTATTATGCTAGAACTTACTCTAGTGCAAAGAAAATTTGGAAAGTATTACAAAGTAAGTATGATATCGAAGAGGCTGGAGCAAAAAAATATGCGGCTAGTAGATTTTTTCATTTCCAAATGGTGGACAACAAATCAGTGGTAGACCAAGCTCAATACTTAATAACGACTGTTGGAGAGCTAAGGTCCGAGGAAGTAAAAATTGGAGATAACCTTATTATTTGTGGCATAGTAGATAAACTTCCACCTTCTTGGAAGGAATTTCAAAAAACTATGCGCCACAAACAAAAGGAAACCTCCCTTGAAACCTTGATAATGAAAATCCACATGGAAGAAGAGGCAAGGGGCCAAGATACACTTTTACAAACCGAAGAGAGCAACATCACAACGAAGGTAAATTTAATTACTTCAAATAATGCTACTCCTGAATCTCCCAAAAATACTTCTTTGAAACCTAATAAGAAAAAATTCAAGAAAAATAATGGTAGACCTCCCAATGAAAATAATGGTGAAAATAACCAAGCACAAAATCAACAAGTTCAAGATAAGGGACCGTGCTTTGTTTGTGGCAAGAGTGGGCATATTGCTCGATTTTGCAGATTCCAGAACCGTGGTCCTAGTCCACAGGCAAACGTTACCGAAGAACCTTTTGTGGCGGTGATTACCGATATAAACATTGTTGAGAATGTTGATGGATGGTGGGTTGATTCTGGTGCAAACCGTCATGTCTGATATGACAAAGAGTGGTTTAAAAAATATACTCATTTTGAGGAGCCCAAAAAGATCATGCTTTGTGATGCTCACACTACTCAACTGCTTGGAACGGGAGATGTCAAATTGTGTTTTACTTTTGGAAGGGTATTAACTTTGAAAGATGTATTCTATACTCCTTCCATGAGAAAAAATTGATGTCTAGTTTTCTTCTTAATAAAGCAGGCTTTAAATAGATTATTAAATCTGATCAATACGTAATAGTGAAGAAGGGTATTTTTGTGGGAAAGGGGTATGCATGTGATGGTATGTTCAAACTGAATGTTGAAATGAATAAAGTTTCTACTTCTGTTTATATGTTTTCTTCTACCAATTTTTGGCATGCTCGTTTGTTTCATATTAATGATCGTTATGTTGGAATCATGAGTAGTTTAGGATTAATCCCAATGGCTAAAAAGAATTTTGAAAAGTGTGAGGCTTGTAGTAAAGCCAAAATCACTGAAATGCCTCATTTTCAAGTTGAAAGAAAAACTGGTTTGTTAGAATTAGTTCATACTGATATTTGTGAACTTGGTGGAATTTTAACTCGTGGAGGTAATAGATATTTTATCACTTTCATTGATGATTTTTCTAAGTTTACATATGTTTACTTGATGAAAAATAAAAGTGACGCTTTTGAAAATTTCAAAACTTATCTCCATGAGGTTAAAAATCAGTTTGGTAGAAAAATAAATTGAATTAGAAGTGATAGAGGCAGTGAATATGAGTCAAATGAGTTTAATTCTTTTGTTAGATCAGTGGGAATAATTCATGAAACTACTCCTCCTTATTCTCCTTCATCTAATGGTGTAGCGGAAAGCAAAAATAGAACTTTGGTTTAATTGACTAATGTCATGCTTATTGAGTCACATGCACTTTTAAATTTTTGGGGTGAAGCTATTTTCACTGCTTGTTACGTGTTGAATCGTGTGCCTCATAAAAAGTCTAAATTGACACATTTTGAATTGTGGAAAGGTTACAAGTCAAGTTTGGGATATCTAAGAGTTTGGGGTTGTCTAGCCTTTGTGAGGCTAATGGATCCCAAGATTACAAAGTTGGGTAAGAAAGTTACTACTTGTGTTTTTCTTGGTTATGCTTCAAATAGTACAACCTATAGATTTTTTAATCTTGAATATAATATTATAATAGAATCCGATGATGATCTTTTTCATGAAAATAAATTTCCATTTGATTCTAAAAATAGTGGGGGTCAAAGGATTGAACAAAATATTTTTTCACTACCTAGTTCTTCTACGTATAATTTTAAAAATAAAAAATTGATGATCTTGAGTTAAGAAGAAATAAAAGAGCTAGAGTAGAAAAAGATTTTGGTCCTGATTTTTATGTGTTTAATGTTGGAGATGACCCTCTCACTTTGAAAGAAGCATTATCTTCACATGATTCTATTTTTTGGAAAGAGGCTGTAAATGATGAAATGGAATCTCTAATTTCTAATAAAACTTGGAAACTAGTTGATTTACCATCGGGTTGTAAACAATTGGTTGCAAATGGGTCTTTTACGAAAAAAGTTGAAATCGGATGGATTTATTGATAAATATAAGGCTAGACAGTTGCAAAAGGTTTTAAACAACTAGAAGGCCTAGAATTTTTTGATACTTTTTCTCCGGTAACAAGAATTACATCCATAAGACTTTTAACTGCTATGGCTGCAATTTTTTATTTGCAAATACATCAAATGGATGTAAAAACAGCTTTTTTAAATTATTACCTAAATGAGGATCAACGCGAGTGTGTTTTGTTGAAGCAGGCCAAGAAAGCAAAGTATGTAAACTTACTAAGTCCCTATATACCTTAAAACATGCACCAAAGCAATGACATGAAAAATTTGATTCCTGCATGATTGAAATTGGTTTTAAAACAAATGAGTGTGATAAGTGCATATATCATAAGTCTTGGAATAATTCACATGTGATTATTTGATGATTTGTTGATCTTTAACTCTAACATGAATGTTATTGATGAAGCTAAGAATATTCTTAGAAGCCATTTTGATATGAAAGATCTTGGTAAGACAAAATTTTATTCTTGCAATAAAAATAATAAGAACAAGTGATGGAATTTTCCTTGACCAGTCACATTATGTTGAGAAAATTTTGAAAAATTATAACTTTCTTGATTGCAAGCATGTTGTTACTCCTTTTGATTCAAGTGTTCACTTATTTCCTGTTGAAAGTGAAAATGATGTAATAAATCAAAAGGAATATGCTAGCATAATCGGAAGTTTGAGCTATGTGACTGGTTGCACTAGGCCTGATATTGCATATACAGTAGGAGTACTTGGCAAGTTTACAAGCAAGCCAGGTAATGAACATTGGCATGCTATAATAAGAGTTATGAGATATTTAATTGGAACAAAAAATTGTGGTTTGTTCTATAAGTATATCATGTTGTACTTGAAGGCTTTCGTGATGCAAATTGGAACACTTTATCAGGTGATTCCTGTTCTACCACTGATTAAGTCTTTACCTTGGGTGGTGGTGCTATATGTTGGAAATTAAAAAAGAAAACTATAATTGCTAACTCTACGATGGAGGCTGAACTAATTGCTTTAGCTTCAGCTAGTGAGGAAGCGAATTGGTTAAGAGATTTATTGTTTTAAATACCTTATTTTGAAAAACCAATTCCTCTTATTTTAATGCATTGTGATAGCACCGCTGCAATTGATAGAGTTTTAAACCGTTATTACAATGGCAAATCCAGACCTATTAGGAGAAAACACGGTAATGTAAGATCGTATTTGACAAATGGTACCATTAATGTTGATTATGTCAAATCTTGTGATAATCTTGCAGATCCTCTTACTAAAGCCTTAATAAGAAAAAATGTCTAGAGCACATCGAGTGGGATGAGATTGAAGCTTATAAATCCTTGAGTCATATATGAGGAAACCCAACCCGGGGACTAGAGATCATATAACCAGGTTCAAAGGAAAAAACTAATCATATGATGGCTTGCTGTGAAAAAAATGCACTATTTTTTATTCCCTCCCTATGATGTGAGTGCATTGTTTCCTGTAGTGATTTGTGAAGGTTGAGTTGATAAAACTCTTAATGAATATCTCTAGACCGTATGTAGCCCGTATGGGTGGAGTGTTAAACTTACAGGAGCACTCTTGACTGATTTCACATATGTGAGTGTGGAAGTAGGTCGCTTCCTATGAGAATTTGGCTTATTCTCAAAATCACTCATGAAACTAGGATAGCACAAGGCCGTAACGTGTTGGCTTTAAAGCTCATGTCAACACCTTGATTATTATGTGTGAGCAGTGATAGTTTATTTCCCTTAAGCAATCATAGTTCAAGTCTGAGACCACTACGACTCTGGAGTAAAAGTTATTGTTTTACTAAGTGGAGGTTCAATGCAGAGCGCACCTTCATTATGCATAGTAGTCTTCCTTCAGCTGATATACTTTCTTGTCTAAATATTAAAATGAGTGGGGGATTGTTAGTGTGACATATTTAATATTCTAAAAAAGGTACTATCTTTGCATTGCCACATACACAATATTCTGCCGTTGGTTGACTTTCATTTGCTGTTATATGTTTGGGTGTTATGGCAATTACTTTGTTGCCGTTGGAATGGCTAACTGCTGCTTTACAACTGCATTACTCCATTAGGAGTTATTGTCATATGCACTTCAGTTTTGCAACAGATGCAAAATGACATTGATGCATTAGTGCCTATTTGATTGTCACTCATAATTCCTCCATTATACCTTGTAACCTATGTAACTCCTAAGGCCATTATCTTCACTATTTACTACATCATTTATCTTCCTATTCATTGATAGCACGACTTCTTCTAGTATAAATAGTGATGGTTAACTGGAGTAGGCGACTAGAGGTCGAGAGACCCGACTCATACAGTTAACCCTGTAAACTAGTAACTTGACAACTAAAATTAGTTCTAAGCCGAGAATATGATACATGAGATTCATTGCATGTTGCAGGCCTGGAATTGTCTTTTACTTGCTTGAAACATCATCTTAAAGTCGTTCATTCTTAGTTACGTTTATTTATTGCATAATTCGTAGTAGTTGTTAATAATCATCACCATTTCTTAAAACGGTTACTTTTATTTTATTTGTAGAATTGAGTGTTAAATATAAATTAATCATAAGTCCCTTGGGAACGATAACTCGTTTCGTTACGAATCTATATTACTAGAGCGACCACGTACACTTGCGTGTATATTGGGGAGCAACAAGTTTTTTGGCAATAATTGTGAATTTGATAATTTAATGTTCTCTTCGACTATATTAAATATGGTTAAGAAAAATACAAAATCTATATATAAAAAAACAAAAATAATTATCTACTTTTTAGCATAAATATTTTAGAACTTTAAACTAAACTACTCAAAATCTTTCTAACAATAAGTAATATTTTTACAATAACATCTAAGATAATATATTGAAAACACATGATTAATATCGATCATAGAGAGAATGTTTATAATAGACTCTCAGCACAAAAACCTGTATATTTTTTTAATGAGATTATTTTGAATACATTTCAAAAAAAGAAAATTCATAAAAATAAAAAAAAAGAAGTTATAACATTCTGTTTAATATAACAGCAAGAAGATGAGGAAGCAATTGATGTAACGGCAAGAGAAGGGCCTTCTCGAAAGGCACTTCTCTTGCCGTTTACATCAATTGCTTCCTCATCTTCTTCATCACATGTAAATCTTCTTTTACTTTTCTGTTTTGTTTTCAGCATATACATAATCATGTACTTTTTACTTTTTTTTTAACTTAGGGAGATTTATTAAAAATGAAGAGAATTACAAATGTGTGTTAGTGGGTTAGCCCAAAATGCTCACCCATTAACTCAATCAACTAAGCTAACCAGACAAAATTAATTACTCCCTCTGTCCCTAGTGGGGCCCC
>JAJOOS010025570.1:0-22187 GCA_029582725.1 Solanum chiquidenum
GCTAACACAACCCTACTATTACCTGATTTCGCATTATCTAAACCCTTCATTATTTATCAACCCCTTCCCCTCTCACCCTTTTTACTATTGGCATATGCGAGCCATTTTGTTAAGTTCAGTGACATATTCTAGCCTTTTCCCAATCCCTTATAATACACGACTCTCTTGGATAACAAAACTAACTTATGTTATTTTTTTGTTTATCACTTGATGCATGGCATTCAACATTTTAGAATCATATTTCTATATAAACCTCTCCATCTTTTATAATTTTATGTAATAAACTTACAGTTTTATGTAACAAACTTATAAGGACAAGTCTTAAAAAGATTTTAAGGAACACATAAAATTTATTTAAGAAAAAAGAGAGACGGGCTTAAAAGAGAGTATGTATGTGTTTTCATTGTGGAATTTGGGGTATTATAGTGGTTGGTATGGTGGTGACTTAGGAAAAGGACATTAAATTTGTTTTTAAAAAGGAAGAGACGGGCTTAAGAGAGAATATACTAATGAGGTATACATGAGCATGGAAAGAACATATGCGCGTGTGGATTAAGAGTATGTATTTATTTTCATGGTAGAATTTGGGGTGTTGCAGTTGTTGGGACATGGTAGTGGCTTTGGAAAAAGGACATAAAATTTGTTTAAGAAAAAAAAAAGAGACGGGTTTTAAAAGTGAGTAGTCTGATGAGGTGTAGCTTGGTGTGGAAGTACATATGACTATATGAGTATGCAAATTAAGAGTATGTATGTCTTTTCGCGGTAAAATCTTGTCTGTTATAGTGGTTGGGATGTGGTAGTGGTTTGGGAAGGAAGGCTCAAATATGCCACTACATTTAAGAAATGGTTCGCTTATGCCACTCGTAAAAGGGGGTGGGGGCCGGTAAGTAATGAAGGGTTTAGATAATGCTACGTGGCAAAATCGGGTAGCAGTGGGGTTCCGTATGTCATATAGGGCCAAAATGGTAACATTGGTAGCATGTTATATCCAACTATTAACGAGTGGCATAGATGGGCCATTTTGTAAAGTTCGATGACATATTTGAGGCTTTTCCCATTAAATAATAAAGATTTAAGGTCAGGACACCTCTAGTTAGTTTCCTGCTAAGTTCCTTTCAACAGATCTTTAGTTTTATTAGCTATTACTATTGATGAAGTTGTCATGAAGAGTGAAATGGCATGCACTTGTTCACTATCTATCTTTATCATGTAAAATCTCGTTATCTTATTCATTGTTGATTTAGCTTCCATTATTCTCTTTATTTTTCTTCAGTTTCATGTCTTCACTTTGTAGCCAAATTTTACTAACTATGAATTACCCTGTTTAACCTTTTCTATAGGGAGGGATCTGCTCGTGGATTTGGCATTAGGATAAATCAGTCAGTTGAAGGTTCAGATTCATGGGTTGATGATCCGATTACGCGCCACATAATAAGTTTGTGCACTAAAAATGAAGAGGAAAAGAATCTTGTTTTGTGGCCACTTGTTTTGCACATAAAGGGACACTACTGTATCCTTGTATTGCCTTTAGTGGAACCAGATCATCTAAAAACATATACAAGGATGTGTAAAAGATCTGACTGTGGAAATGCTGTTGGAGCTGATGAAAGTTTATCCCCCCTTCTGCTTAATCTTCCATCAATCACAGGGTAAGTTCCATTTTTACCTGTTTCTAACTTTCAAGTTGATAGGTAAAATTGACATTTGATGTCCGTCTTTTGGCCCCTTAAGTTGATCCAGAGCATCTATAAGTTTAATCTTTCCCTTCTTCTTCACTTCCATTGGTCAATCATCGACTTCACTCTCAACTAATGCTGGTAAGAGTCTGTGTGGGTTAGCTGATTAAAACTAGCTCATAAGAATTAAGTGCTGCAACTTTTTTGTAAATAAGTAGTTACGTGTTTGGATAAGAGTATTGAAACTGATAATAAGCGGTTGGTGTGTTCGGTAAAAATGAGTCAATAAGCACTTTTTATGTAATATGACTGAAATACCCTTAATTTTTTTTTTTAAATGTAAAGTTTAGTAGGAGTATTTTCACATGAAAAAGATGAATGACGAAAATCGAAGGAGAGGAAGTTAAGAATTTTCTTTTAGGAAGTGTGTTTCAGGGATTACAAAAGATTTAGGGATAATATAGCACTAAAAGATTTGGTCAAACCAAAAGTGCTTATATAAACTTAGAAGCCATCTAAGCACTTTGGTATTAACCAAACACTTAGATGAGCAAAAACAGTTCTTATAGCCTGAGTTTAACCAACTTATAAGCCGAGAGTTGGGTGAATTTCATAATCTGGTGGAACTACTTTATGAGCAGAGTTTACCAGTAAATGCACCCAACATTTGGAAATGGCGACAAAAAATGGATGGTTTGCTCACTGTTCATATCATCAGAGATTGCTAGGGAGAGAGGAACCTACATTTCCACACCGCTCTATTTGGATTCCAAGATTCTCAGGAAGGTGTGTTTCTTTGCATTAGCTGTGAGCGGAGTGATATAGACAGCAAAGAATCTGAGAAAGAGGAGGATCACAGATCACTTATGTTGATTGGACCAGAGGCTAAATGCTTGCTTAATCTTTTTTGATGAACTAATTTATCCCTAATAATTAGTACTGGACCTTTTATGGACATTTTTAGTGTTCTTGTTCTAGGATGACACTGTATAGATGCTAACAACTCTCTTTTGTCTTTTTGTTTCATGTAGTTGTACTTTCTTGCAACTTTGCATCTTCTTGAGACCTTTTTCAATGAAAGACCTTACTTCATAAAAAAAAAAAGAGAAGATTTTTGAGCCTGTCATTGACTTCTCAATAAGAAGAATTTTGGGCCTGTCATTGTAATCTACTATTCCTTGCTGTGTGTGGAGGAATTAGTTTCCTTTTTGGGGTTGGGGTTGGGGTAGGAGTTTGATTAGTTTATTTGTGTTAAGTGTCAACTCATTAGAGTTGCATATTCAGTTTTCTCTCTTGTATTAAATCATATACTTGTACATGACCTGTGTGACTTGAAGTAATCTTTGAAGCTGGGGTTTAGCTTGGCATAATGTGAATTGTGGTAAATGTAAGTTGGTTTAGATCTTGCATAATTAGATCTCTCCAGCTTCACTTATTATAAAATTGCAATACATTCCAAGTACAGGGCATTTATGGTGGGTCACATGATAGGAGACATCATAACAGGCGATGTGACAGAACCTGAAATAGTCACAAGTGCATCTCCATCAGTGGGTGGGTTGTTGGATTCTCTCACTGGAAGTATTGGTATTTCAGCAAGAGCAAAACCTGTAGCGGCTCCAGTTGCAGGATCAACAGCTTCTGGAGCTGCAACAAGCGGAGCAATGGCATCTGATGCTCCAAAGATTGGTTTGAGGTCTCTGGATAGAGATGCGATTCGCTCTTTCATAAGCAGTGCAATGCCTTTTGGTTGGTAATCTTTTTATGGTATCTCTCATCAAAAAAAATTCATAATGCATGTATGAATTAACTAAAGGGTTCAATCTTTGCTGAACAATCCATCTACCTTAAATGTAGGCACCCCTCTGGATCTTAACTACACCAACATTTCAGCAGTTAAGATAAATGGATTTTCTTCTGCAGATATCCCTCCTGCAGATCAGAAGCAGCCAGCATGGAAACCTTATCTTTATAGAGGGAAGCAGAGAATTCTGTTTACAATTCACGAGACAGTCCATGCTGCCATGTATGATCGCGATGAAATTCCAGATAGCAAAAAGATTTCAGGTCAAGTTAACTGTCGAGCGGAATTAGAAGGGTTGCCTGATGTGATGTTTCCACTAATTGGTTTGGACACTGCTCGTGTTGAGCTGTTATCCTTCCACCCCTGTGCTCAAGTTCCAGAGCATGGTAATGAGAAGCAATCACTTATGTTCTCGCCACCATTAGGAAATTTTGTATTGATGCGTTATCAGGCATTTTGTGGTATGGGACCTCCAATTAAGGGTTTTTATCAGCTTTCAATGGTTTCAGAAAATGAAGGTGCATTTTTGTTTAAGTTACGGCTCATGGAAGGTTATAGAGCTCCTCTGTCAATGGATTTTTGCACTGTGACAATGCCTTTCCCTAGGAGAAGGGTACTTTCTTTTGATGGGACACCTTCTATTGGAACAGTTTCAGTTGCTGAACACTTGGTTTAATGGAAAATTATAACGACTGGTCGAGGAATTTCAGGAAAGAGTGTTGAGGCAACGTTTCCTGGAACAGTGAAGTTTGCTCCATGGCAACCTCAAAGATTGCCTACCTCAGGGGCAGTACTTGGGAATATGGAAGATGAAGAGAGTGATGCCGAAACAGAGTCGACAAATAATATGGCAAATGTGGAAGATCTCTTAATGGAAAAAATGAATAAGGATCTTCAAGCAGTTGATTTGGAGGAGCCATTTTGCTGGCAAGCATATGATTATGCTAAAGTATGTATTTCCCATAGCAACTTTAGTTGTGATGTTTCCTCTTTTGGATTATTTTCATATGCACAGTCCCGAATGTCTTGATTTCCCTACAAGAAGATAATTAGAGAGGAGAGTGTATTCAAAATAAAAACAGAAGAAAGAAACTAAGGAGTAACAAGGACAGTCAGGCGAGTCCGACGAGTACAACTCGACTCTAGAATGTGTTTGTTTTTATAATCAAAAGTACTATTTTGAATTTTCAACCTCATAAACATGCTAATTCTTTTCGAACAATATGACAATTAGCTGATGCCGATATGAACATTTCTGTGTATTAGATTAAATTGCTTTGTGAAAAAACATTTTGTTTCAACTCATGTGATTGCAGGTATCTTTCAAGATAATGGGAGGATCATTATCAGGAATGTCTATTGATCCAAAATCTGTAAGTCCTCTATGGCCAATTATATCATCTATTGGCAGGTGGATTTTTTCTTTTAGAATGGAACATTCTCATTGACATAATGTTCTGATTGTGCATAGTTCGACCTCTGCTATCCTTTTTTTTTATCCAGTAGTACTGTAGTATATGAGACCAAATTTTTTGGATATCATCATCTGCTGAATCTTCCCCCTTTCTGTTTGCATTTGGCAGAAGGAACGCATGCGAATTGTCTTTCCTCTTTCTTTTTTTGAGCCATGTGTACGATGTCAAGCATTACTAATTTTTATCTAGGTTTGTTTTTAAAAAATATCAAGTTAGTCAATTAATGTACTTGATTTCAATCCCAAATTATTAGGGTAAGCTTTATGCATCCTTTATGTCCGTTCCGGTCTATTTGGGCTCATTACGTTCTTATACTAGATAACTTATCTTTTGATGTAGGTTAAGAGTTTTCTAAAACCTGGGGCTTTCAGCGTCACATTTATCTCTGGACTGACAACCAAGTCTCTCACCAAACTAAAAAGATTCCTTGTAAACACTGAACCTTGTCCAAGTGTAACAACCACCGCTAAGTCTTAATCCATACCACTCCTTCTAGTCCAAAATAAATGAAATTTTGGGGTTTTGCACACCTCTTAAGAAAGTTAATGACATTAATTAAAGGATGATTTGTCAATATTACCCCTTTGCCACTTCCCAATTTTTTCTTAAAACTAGAGATGGTTGAAAACTCACTAAAGAGAAGAATATTTTGAAAAAAATAATAATTAATACATCTTTGTACTTTGAAAAATTAGTACATTTTGGACCATAAAATAATTCCAAAATTTCATTTGTTTTGGACCAGAGGCGGTAGTTTATAGCACTTCTAGGATTTTTTTTGCTTCCATTATATTCTCAGTTAATTAAGCATTTTCTGAGTTTTTGTAGGTCTTTTGAGACACTTTTCCTCTATGTGATTTTAGGTCTAGCTCATCTCCTCATAGCACCTTCAAGTGCACTTGAACTCTAGGTCAGACATGGCCTAACTAGGGATGGCAATAGAGCGAGGTGAAGTGGGTTTTAGGCTATGCGGGGCTGTTGTGGGTTAAAGACTATGCGTGATGCGGCGGGTTGAAATAAATTTTCTTAAAATTGATGTGGGTCGGGTAGCGGGTTTATGTGGGTTTAAGCAAAACGAAAGTTAATTTAAAATCAGTTCATTATTTTATTTTTCAGTGAAATTAAAAATGTGAATTTGCATTAACCCATGTTTTTATTTGCCGAATTTCATGTTTGTACACATAAAACTATGCTTTTTTTTTTTTTGTGAAAACTAAAAAACTAAGTTTACACACTCAATTTTTTCAAAATTAATGCATCACTGGCTCACTGCTACAAAAAACTGATTACCATTTAAATCTGTTGGCTTTTGGAAAGATGTGGAATATGATTTTGAACATATAATACGACTTAAATAAAAAAATATAATCCTTAATTACATAATCTATCTAAATTTGTTGGCTTTTGAAAGATGCAAAAATAATTTAGTTGTATTAAATTTTGATTTTGCTTTTCTAATTTTTTTTTTTTAAAAAACTGTTGCGGGGCGGGTTGGGTGTGGGATAATATTTTGCAGGTTAAGGCATAGACCACCCTACCCCATTGCCATCCCTAGGCCTAACCATCTTTGGGGTCCCTCATTTTGTCCATTATGTAAGATCTGATCATTTCTAATCTTTTCTAATAGCTGCTTTTACTTTCATTTTAAGAGTGTAGTTCTCCTACACTCATCTAATCATTCCGATATAACATTGTTGGGTCTCTAAGCATGATATGGTAAGCCAATGGGTAAAATGTAGTATCTCGGTAATTACTAAAAAAGGACAATGTTCATAGAGCACAAGGATGTTTATCTGCAGCAATGTGAGGAAGTGTCGGATTATGGTATAAAGAATTACCCGAGGTACTAAAAGTTGAATTATCAGGAAAAAGAACGGTTAAAAATTTATTAACGACATTAGAAAATGCAATAAGATTTGAATTTCTATGACATGATTTAGATGGTGAAGATAAAATGAAAAAAGGATGCTATAAAAAAATTTAATCAGTAATCGATATGTGATGTGTGTTATTTTGAAGTTATCACGTGTTATTTGCGGGTTATTTTCTTTCTTATTCCTGTTTTGACAGTCATTAGCATAGTGTTATTTGCTATTTATTTTCTTTCTTATTCCTGTTTGGGCACTCATTAACTTAGTGTCCTTCTTGATGGCAAGCATGACATCTACATCTCTTTTTTCTACATGGGGTTCTATATTTCTCCCTTTTCCAATAATATCTAGTGTTTGTCTTATGTCTCCTTGAAAATTTTCTCTACTTAAATATTCGATACGTTTCATGCCTTTTAGGAATAAGACACCGTATGCCCTTACTACATTTTTTTCACAGCTAATTCTTCTTTTAGCATGCTTATCTATCTTCAAATTCTCTGAATTTCACACCAAGCATTTATTTTACTTTTAGCAAATTCCATTCTTTCCGTAATGTTGCCCTATTATCTGGTACACTTTTGTTCATAGTTGTCATTTGTCAATTAGTCTTTGTCCGTATGGTGGTTGTAGTTCTACAGAATATATATCTTCCTTTCATGCGGTTAGGTATATCCATGTTGCGTAGTACTCCCATATCACTCCTTTTTTGTCAACAAACTCTGGTACCACTTCTTCCTTTTTAGTAATCCAATTTTAATTATTTGCTTCACATCTTCATTGGTCATGTCATTCTCTTGAAAGACTGCATTTATGTATCTAAATTATCTGTATTTGGGAACCACGATCACGTTTAATTTCACTCACCTTGGTTATAAGGGGGCTAAATTTTGTCTTTGTTTATTTTAAAGCCCTTATTCTCTAGAGTGTTTATCCAATGTTTCAACTTCTTCATTATTTTTATCATATCATTAACACGATATAACTTGCAAATAGCATGCACCACAAAGTGTTATCTTGTATAATGATGTGTGGCTCATTCATACTTAAGATAAATAAAGACAGGCTCAAGGTTTAAGATAAATACTTGAACTTCTAATTATCAGCCTTAGGTTTGTGCTGTGGCCTGTGAGAAGTTGTTCAGTCATAGAGATTCTTATGCACTTTATATTTTCTGTTTTTATACTCATATATACTCACTGTTATTCTTAATGCGATGAGCCTTTGCAGGTAAGCATTTTCCCTGCTGTTAAAGCACCCGTGGAATTTTCAACTCAGGTATTTTCATTATTAGTTAAATAGCATATTTCTGGCCACATATTTCTGTAGTTTTGTTTAGGTTTGATTATTACAGCAGCTGTTCGATATCTGCAATCAAGCCTATCTTTTGAGTTACTATAATATTGTAATTGTCTTGACTTTGCTATAATTGTCACAGGTGACTTCTGGGGATTATATTTTGTGGAACACTATAGGAAAATGTCCAGTTGCTGCCACACCCAAAGCATAGAGTTGCAAAATATATTGATGGTGTATCTGATTAGGAGCAATGACAGACGGTTAACTTGTCAGATGGCTGCTGAGTTTGAGAGGTGGGCATCAAAGAAGCTGTATGCAAAAGAGATGTATTCTGGGGCAGTTCTGTGACAAGTTCCTGTTGCAGTTACATTACATTACTGGGAGGGTGGATGACTCTTTTTTCTTGGCATTTGGTATATGTGGGACAAGATTACTTGAGATGTGTGTACAACTACTTCGTGGATACTCAGGTCATTCATAACTAGTTAGCTGTATAGGTTATGAGAACTTACTTCATACATGCTTGTGTTGTCATGGTGTTTCTACTAGGTGAAAGATACTCTTTCTGTTGCTAAAGAGACTGAGTCTCGTGCCTTCTGCTATTACACATGCTTTTGCAAGAAACTTGATCAGCAGCTTTCCCTTGCTTCATTCAACTTGTATAAAACTAGAAAGATGCTGAGATTTCTAGCTCTTGGTGAATTGCTTTGTGTAGACCCTGAAGTTCATTGAATTGGAGCCTTTTTGACTGAAAGACTTCCGTCTGTTGTAAGATAAATCGGTAGAAGTCTATTTCTGTTGTGAACGTACCTACGGATTCATGAAGGGAACACTCAAAATTAACACTTTTACCTTTACAATCAAGAATGATGAATGTACAAATTCTAATAAGGGGAGAACAATTAAGTTCATTCCACATTTTCCTTTCTTAGCTATCGATGTCTAATATACCCTGGAGACTCCTTTAGCTTCAATCTTCAGATTTACAAGGCCTAAGGATTCTACATCTCAAGCCTGAGAACTATTAGCTGTAATCTTAATTATTCTTCCTTGACAATGTCTTACTATGCAATTATATTGCATCAATGTTGGTACTTGTTGCACCATTTCATTTTCAATTGCAGCAATTTCTTTCTATCAATCTATCTCGAGTTCTATTCAGCTCTTACTCACTCTTCTAACGCAATTCTGGATGAACGATACAGATCATACGGAGCCCACAGGTAATCAATGGTACAGGGCTTTCTGGCATCCAACCTCAACCATGGCTTACCCTTGCCACTCCAATGCAATAGGCTTATGGGTCCAGGGTGAAGTCCCCTACATTTACCTTCAAGGTTGTCACCACCTAAACCATGTTGGTTCCATCTATGATCAACTGCTTTGATGTTTCCAGCAAACACAAGCAAAATCGGAGGCAACGACCCCAATTGGTAAATTCTTCTTTGCTTTTGTATTAACATCCATTCTTCAATTTTTTGGGCATACCCTCCTTTCCTCCATTCATCAAGATCCATCACCATTACACCTGTGTTGAAGTAACATGGACGCCTTCCTTCAAATGTTTTCGCCAAATTCACATCTGACCAAAATGTATCTGTAAAATAGTTTGTAAAGTTTGCATGGCAATATTCAGGTGCTGCCAGGACTTTATCTCCCAAATCCACCCCCCATAACTTGGCAATATCATCCACAACAATGATATCCGAGTCTAGATAGATAACACGGTGCACGCCCTCAGGGAGAATATCTGAGAGGTAAATTCGTGCGTAGTTTAGAGGTTGATCCAAGGCTTGTCTAATAGACTTGGATATCTTTCCCCTTACGCGATTAGGATGAAAATGATAGATTTTGTAGCTAAGGTAAGGGAAAGTAGAGTTGATGAGGGAAATGATCTCAGGTTCAAGATGGATAGAAAGAAAATGAAAGGAAGTGTTTTCTGGACATGTTGAATGTTGCAAAATAGACAACACTGCAGCCATGGTGCCCCTAATATAATTGGCATCAACAGGCATTACTATTTGAATCTTATCTACGTTACGCGAGCTGCATGAGTTGCCATTGCGAAAAGCAGGTGCCTCCCTGAAGGAAGGAATGTCATTGTAGGTAGGTTTTTGGATGGCAACAACGCGAATGGCGTTAGCAAAAGAGGTGGTTGTTGTGGTGGTGGTAGGATGCAAGAGGATGAGGGAAAGTAGGCCTAGAATTGGAAAACATTTAGACGATGATGATGAAGAAGAATTGGGGACATTTTTGTTCCAAAAGGCCATCTTTAATTTCTTAAGCTACATTTCTTGTTTTTTTTTTTCCTTTTCTTGGGTTAATAATATGGATGTCAAAAGGGGCGGGAGAGTCTTAATCCGTGTTCAATGCGTGCTTGACTTAAACTCGAAAGAAAGTAACTTTTAGAGAGAAAAAATGTCCATTAGACATAAAAAAAAGTTATGAATGAAGTTATTTTTAGTAATTATTCTATATTAGTGGTTCTAAAGATTACTGTAACACAACAAACAGTTAGAATTTTGATCATGAAATGTAGGGAGAACCGATATTTTTTCAACTACATTGATTTATTTTCTATGTCCTAAATTATTGACAATGCAAAACTTTTTGCAATTATTTGGCATTTATTTATTTTTAAATGTAGGAAGACCCGATATCTTTGTGTGTGCAGTCATTTATTTTCAATGACCTAAATTATTTCCGTTTATTTAAATATAGTTGTTCGTAAATTCTTGTCAATTTTAAAAACCAAGAGAGAAATCATTATTTTTTCCAACTTTGCCTTTAGCATTAATTATTATAGAATAAAGAGTACGTAAATAAATAAATAAAGATTAAAAGAATATTGTGAAATTGCACATGTTATCTTAAATACATATTGTGGCTCGATTAAAAGAAAGACGACTTTTATGTAAGTTGGAGTGATTTCCTACTTCTTAGGGGATCCAATAGAAGTAGAAGTAGGAGTAGGTAAGTATCAATTCATACTAACCCACAGGTCACAACATTAGTATGAAAGATATTTCCACAACCCCTTTCTTACCACTGAGTTGTCCATCAGTTTTGTTAGGAAGTTCACAAGTTAATATACATATATATTTATTTAATTTTCTAATACAAATACATGGTCTACGGAAAAGAAAGCTGATAAATTCGTCCGAACGCACAAATCCCATCCAGCTCCGCCTCTGTGTGTCATGCCTATCTTTTACCCCATACAATCATACCTTACTAAATAGATTTGGATTGTGTTGCTAAGAGCACTATGATAAATTAACGTGGTGGATATGCATAAAAAAGTGGTACATGTACGTACAAATGTACTGTTTTAGGCATACATTATACTCATAATGAGGTACATTTGTGTCCAAATTATAACTAATTGCTCCTTAATTAGAATAACAATGTTATGATGATTGTCCCCATTTGTGATTTCCAAGTTTCAGAGACCTTAATCATTCATTTTCTTTCACTGAGTAATTGCATCCACCAAAAAATATTCATGAAAAAATAAATTAGTGTAATGTAGTTAATTTGCTAAGAATAATTATGACTCTGTCCATTTATATTTAACAGAATAATAATGATTTTAATTTCATTATTCGAGCTGAAACTCTTTCTTATAAGTATACGCTACAACAAATAAATAATTTTACAATAATTATTTAATAATAATAATATAATTATCGCTATATTATATTTAGCGAGAATATAAATATAAAGAAACATGACTAAATATTCAAATGAGAGAGGTGGCTTAACTTTTTCCTATTTATCATTTGAAACTTTAGATTAATTAGACATTGTTAATCCAAATAGTAATAAATGGTTGAACAGATTAAAATTCAATTATTCATAATGCAGTATATATTGGTCAAAAAGGAGAATTTTACCAATCAAATTTATTGAGTAAAATCTTTTTTAAAAAGTTAGGCCAAATTATCAGTGCAAGAAAATGATATAATTGTGGGTTCATGAGGGGACATATATATCCCCTTGAAACTCACAAACCTTGATTTGTTTAAGTAAATGGTAATCATGATTAGCTCTGTAATTAGAATCTAATCTCTTACAATAAGCATGTTTAAGAGTTCCAACATGTCGGAATCAAGTTTAGTCAATCAATATTCTAGCATGGGACGTTCTTAAATTAAGTGAACCATTTTTCTTTTTTCTTTTACTTTCCAAAATCATGTCATTCTCCCTCCCCACCCCAAATCTTAAGTATCTCGATTTTTCAAGTTTCGTACCTGAATTATTAGGTGTGTGAGTTTTCTACATTAACTATTTATCAAAACATACCTTAACTATCAAGTGTGTGAGTTTCTGTTTAAAAAAAAAGAAAAGGTTGAATACATCAACAGTCCCTTGAATTCGATAATACATTTCATTTAAGCACTTGAACTACGATATATTTTAATTGAGTAGCTAAAATATATGATAATGCTCCTATTAGACACACATGACTCATTTTGTAAAAAGTTTTTCGCGCACATAGATAGGTTATGTCATCTCCTTTAGTTATACACATTAACATTAAACGTAAGAAGTCAAAGATTTTAGAATCTATTAAAGCTACTACATATTCTTAAAAAGACATATTTATATGATTAATTTATGGAAAAAAACATATAAATACACATCTTATTTTACCATAATTTCTAAAATTCCCTACCATTTAAAAAAATTACAAAAATCTCCTCTCGGATACATCCCTATCCTCTCTCTCCGAGATATCTCTATCCCTCTTGAATACACCTATCCCCTCTCAGATACATCTCTCCCATTAAGTAATATATTATTCGCAATCCGTGAGCTATATATCCGCAAATTTACTGATGTATCCAAAATATTATAAATTTAAGAAATTTTTGTAATTTGAAAAAAAAATAGAAATAAAATGTAATTAGCTCTAACACCATAATATTTATATAATTTTTACTTAATTTATCTATAATGGACACTTGAAAACATAAGCGGAACCTTCTCATAAATTTGAGTCACAAAGTAAAAAAGTTTGGGAATGTTATAGGAGGGGGGCCCTAGGGGTAACTTTTAGGAAGGACAAAGGGTTTGGGGGAAAGGAGACATAATGGCCTCCATGTTTAGAAATCCATGCTTCACACTAGCTACTCCTCACATTATCAAAAAGACAAAGAAGCCAATGGTAGCTCTTATAAATCTCTCTTGGAAATTCCAAACTCTTCTAATCATTTTGGATACTTAATCTATCAAATCCAGCCTTTTCTTCTAATTGGCCCAAACATATATATATATTATGGCGAGGTGTTTGATTATAAAAAAAAATCATTTTTTGAGTACAATTCTGAAAAATATGTAGGACAATTTCAGAATTTTTCAAGAATTTGAAAAATAACAAAAAAAGTATTTTCACTTTAAGGTAGTCACAAAAAATAAAAAATAACTTCAATTTATATTCATGACCAAATATAACTATCAATTTCAAATACTATCATTTTTTACTTTAATAAAATACAAACTATTTATTTTTAAATGTGACAATTAAATATGACCAAACACCTTAGTTTGCACTTGGCATGCACCATTATAACACCAGCAATGACGCTATATTTATGTCAGCAAAAAATGCATCATATTAATTATTAGGTTGGTATTTTTAATTAAAGATTTATGTTATTGGTGTGTTAGATTAAACTACTTTTAGATTATAGATTTACTTTAGTAGACTATAATGTGGTTTATTTATAGTCTTTTTTGGGCTACCAAACAGGAACGGCTCTAAGTTCAGGCAAGTAAAGTCCATGTCTTACGCCCTCAACTATTAAAAGGCCCCAAAAATATGAAGTATTATATACCATGTTTTTGTGTGAGGGTATTTCATACCGTAACGTGCATCTAACTCACAAATCACGTGTTCTGTTCATCAATAGATCAAAGTCAAGTGAGCTTCTTTTGCAACTTAAAATTGTATGAATTTTATGATATACTTTCTCTAGTCCATATTACGTGAATTTGTGAGGCAATGCACATCTATTAAGGAAAAAAACTTTTTATTTTTACCTTTTTAGTTATTGTCAATAACATTTAAAGAACTAAAATTCTATATCATTTAAAACGCTAAAATTCTAAACTTATATACTCTAAATCTCGACTTCGTCTCTGTCATCTATGAGTATGGTGAACTTTACAAGTGGAAGAGTGGGAATCAAACTCACATGTGATGCTAAATTTGGGTAGAAATGTAAACAAAACAAGACAAAATAGAAAAGGAAATGAAAAATGGTGCCCTATTGGCCAAGCAAATGTATATGACACAAATTCAGAAACTCAAGAGGGCATAAATAATGATTGACAGATTTTCCTATCAGAATTTAGATATTTTCTTTAAGTTTTTTTATTTTTTTTACTGAATAAAAATAAAAATAGAAAATATGAAAAAGAAAATAAAATTAAAAATAGAGGCACGAGATAATGATTTGGCGTGTAAGTTTATAGCAAACATCGAGAGATTTGGTTCAGCTTGTGGCAGGGCTCGAGGAGAATACACATTCATGAATAGTCATGTGATTCTACATTTAAAAAAAACAACAAATTTAACCTCGAACTATCGTAAATAGTAAACATATACCCTCCATCATACCTTTGGGATATTGATATCCCTGTCATTCAAAAACTAGAGCATATATGTCATTCACTCTAACGGAAGACTAAATAGAAACACGTGGCGCAATCCTATCCGTCGATCCAATATTTAATAAATGTCGGGTTGGTGGATAAGATTATGACACATGTATGTCCGTTAGCATAAAGAGTATATATGCTCTATTTTTTGGACGACATGGGCATCAATATCCCAAAAGTATGACGGAGAGTATCTGCATACCATTTACGATAGTTCAGGGGCATATTTGTCCTTTTTCTATAAAAAAAAGGATTACTTCCTCCACGTTTCAAATTTATGTGATACTGTTTGATTTGATACGAAATTTCAAAAAAAAAAAAATTGGAACTTATGATATAAAATAAATAATAAATGTTTGTGTGATTATAAT
Source organism: Solanum chiquidenum (assembly GCA_029582725.1). Classification (NCBI taxonomy): domain Eukaryota; kingdom Viridiplantae; phylum Streptophyta; class Magnoliopsida; order Solanales; family Solanaceae; genus Solanum; species Solanum chiquidenum. The sequence goes on from JAJOOS010025570.1 coordinate 15,160, forward strand.
CTAATTAATTAAAGATAAAATTAATATTTTAAAGTATGTCATTTTTTTTAAAAACAGATTAAATAAAGGTGAGTCGTATAAATAAAAAAGAGGAAATAATGAAGTATATATTTCATAGAGCAATAAAGGGGTGTTTAATTTATAGAGTGCATCTTTTCTTAAACAATAATAATAATGAATAAATATTAAAGGCACTTGAAAGTTCTAACATGTCTTTTGTTTGCTTCAAGTAAATCTTCCACCTTCTAACAATCATATGTATTGTCATTAAAAAAATATGTTTTTGTCATTAAAGTAAGGTCTCTTTTTGATAATCTTCAAAGTTCAAATCCTAAAAAATTGCATTTGGTTCCCTATTATTGTCTAGCATGGCATGCATGTTCATTTATTTAATTAAAAATTTCTCCAAGACACTACCTAATTAATGTATTTTTTTAAGCTTTAAATCTATGACTAGGAATCTAGCTAGTGATATATATTCTAGTATTGCATCAAATTAGTTAATTTCTTTTATGTAATCTTCGTACGTTACGTATAGTATCTTTCCCTTTTTTTTTCCAAAGTTGAATATTTTGGTAACAACTAACAACTAGGTGAAGTAAAATGTAATAACAATAACTAATATTATCAAGTAACCAAAATATAATTAACGCATGCAAAATTGTGAGTAATATATCATACATAAGGTCAAAATTGATACAGAATTTCTTATGCTTTCTCCATCAGTGAAGTTTGCATATATACCAGAAATTATATTATTATATATAAACGAGTTTCCTTATGCGTGGACTTTGGAAAATGATAATCTAAATCTATAGACCTCATAATCATGGTCGGAGCTAGTAAGGGTTCATGGGGATTCATCCAAACCACTCTTCAATAAAAATTACATTGTTATCATATACAATAATTAAAAATATTTTTCGTGTATATATAATAAATGTTGAATCTTTTTTAACTTCTTCGAATATTTATTTTCTCATATTTTGAATTTCTTTAGTGAAAATTCTGACTTTGTCGCTGCTTATAACATGTTGATAGATAGTGGTCTTTCACAAAATAAATGTCAAAACTATATGCTTGCATAACATTAATAAGAATATAAACTGTAACTTGGAAAGGACTAATTAGATTCTTTGATCAAACATGCGAGAAGAGAAAAAATATAATTAAACATAAGTCTGCTAATCTTAAAAGTTGTTATATTATGACCTTAATTAGTTGGTTGGTGTTATTAAAAGTTTGAAGATTAAGGGTTGGACTTTGAAGATTAAGATTGAAAGTGATCTATGAACTAATCTTCTTTGCTCATGCCTAATCCAAATTCCTACCCTCCAACCAAAATTAAAGAAGTGGTGGGCACCACTCATGCACAAAAATTATGCGCATGAAATAGCTGCACTCACAAAATGCTTCTCGTAGTGCTCAAATAACTTTTGTTACGGGTAATGTTCGGGTCAACTTGTGTATGCTTCGATTTTACAGTACTTTAATAGTCTCTTGTTATTGTATTATTAGTTTAAATACAACGATTTTGTTACTTAAATTTTATTGTACTGTAATCGCTTAAATTCATTGTTAGATTACGATGAAAAGTTTCATTTTGTGTACAACGATCGATTTGGTGCGATCACGGCATTATCTTGGTAATTTCTTTTCATTTTATCTTTATGTATTACTCCTATTTAATAATCATATTTTATCCTTTATTCCTATCTTTTCATAGTAGCTCAACCTCGTATCCTACTTTTCTAAGTAGGTTTATCATTCAAATTGTTGATATGTGACATTATGTAACGATGGAGAATGATGCAATCTATCTAAACAATATATTTGTTAAAATAATACAGAACAATATAATATAATAGAATATATTATGAAATAATACGTAACAACGATGCGAACATAAACATAAAAGTGTATATGTACAAATGCTAGGCCGGCAGTCTACTTAGGTGAACATTTTAACATGGAAATGGAAACTTTGCGCGTGCAAGCATGTCTGGCGGCTAAAGTCACTTGTAACTCATGTAATTGTCTCCCTATCTATTAACCCTATGGTCCCTAGTGGGGACTCTCATGTTTCCCATTTTACACAAAGTTTGGAGAGTTTATATATACTTACCTTTAAGTGGGGTCTTTTGGTGTCTTGGAGGTATGACAAGTGCTTAGATTATGTAAGTTCATGTGGGGTATGCTATGTAACAACACAATCCCTTAGAGTAGGTCCTAATCGTGGCTTTGGTAGATATCATTTTTAGTGAAAAAGGGGATCACTAAAAGGATACAAACTCAAATATTTGGGTCCATTAAAAGAGAGGTTTTAGTGTCTTTCTATGCTAGCTCTCTTTTGTAGCTTATTGGTTTTTGTAGTACAAATTCAAACCCCCACCTTTGAACTCAATCCCTCTACCCTCAAGGGGGGGACTTTGGTTGACTTGTACTTTTCATGTAAAGAGTTGTAATAAATGGGGTTTCTTAAAACTTGGTTTTTGAGACTTTTCAAGAAAGATTGAGATTTGGTTCAGTATACGAAGTCCACCTTTCCCTTTCTTCATGATTTGAGTTGGAAGAACTTTAATTATATTTTTTATTGCTTCAAGCATTTGATGTTCGAAACTCACTAATTCATTCAACTAGTCTGAATTTGCGTCAGATTTTTAGTTCTTTCTATCAAAGAAAACTCCATTATACGTATGTTCAATTATTTATACAAGTATAAAGTAAGACGTTAGTAATATCATAACTATGCGATCGATTTTGCACATTAATTACCAATGCACATATCTTAAAATTTGAACAATTTGGTTAAGATCAAAATCAATTTTGTAGGAGTAAAATGATCATACATGAAATTTCATTTTTTTCTTTTTTAGGATTATAATGTGGAGAATCAAACCCTCACCAACAAGATGGAAGTTCAGGTAGCCAATCAACTGCGCTACTAAGATTTTCTATGAAATTTCAACTTGCCTTAGGTATAAAACAAAAAAATCTATTTATCAATTGAAAAGATTTACATACTATATGTGTATGGGTAGTATGTATACATCTATTAGAGGAAGCTAAGGGGGGTGGGTTGGTGGTTGGCGTGCAGCACAAAGAGGAAGAGATATGTGGTCATAATTTGAGTGTGCCATCCACCATAAGAATATTGTTGATGAAGCATACACTTCTCAAAATCATTTCTATCTATCCTCTCTTAAAACCTTCAATAATATACCTTTCTTGATTTATGTAAAACTCACCATTGACCATCATTATCTTTCTCTACTCCAATCCTTCCCCATAACTCTTCTTTCTTTTATATATATTTTCACTTTAGCTAGCTCATACACATACTTTAATATTTAAATATATTACTACGTACTTACTCTTTACTATGATTGAGGTATAAGTCTTGTAAGGTGAAATAAACACCTAAAGTAACTTAAAAGCAAAGGGGAGAAGAGAATTATTTTTTGCTATTTATGATGAGTAGATACTACATTACCTTCCTAAAGATGTGTAATAATCTTCACAATCTTACTCGAATTAGAACAAATTATTAACTAAGTTTCACCTTCTTTAGAAGCACAGACAACGTCTATACTTGATGTTATCATGCAAATGCATTGTCTATCTAACTAATTCTCATATTCTTGACAAGTTTTTTTTTGTTAAAAAAGTGCTTTATTCTTCTTTTTATTCATTGTATAGTTAAAGTGAGACTGATCAAAACAGAACTTGAAACCTCTTCCTAATTGTTATTTATTGAAAAGCATTGAAAAAGAGTAGACAGAGAATAATTGAGAGAGATTAATCAAAGCCAAACCTATTAGAGTGTATTTGGTAGGACAGGAGAATATTTACCGAGAAAATGTTTTCTTGAAAAACAAGTTGGTTTCTAACTTATTTTCTCATGTTTGGTTGGTGAGTGGAAAATATTTTCTAGTGTTTGGTTAGTGAATGAAAAATATTTTTCAGAAAATATCTTTTATTCTTGACTAGAGAGTAGAAAATACTTTTTAGGAAAATAATTTATGATCCGGAACCAACCCCAACAATCGATCTGAGACCCGACCCCATCACCCGAATTGGGACACGACCCCGATGACTGATCCAGAATCCAACCCAGGATTTAACTCAGACTCCCGACCCACAACCCGACATTCGAACTGGGACTAGACCCCGTCATTCGAATCGGGATACGACCCGACAATTGATCTGGTATCCGATCCCGAGACCTGACCCTAGGGCTGGGCATAAAATACCGAAAACCGAATTACCAAATCGAACCAAAAGTTTTGGTGATTTGGTATTTGGTAATTGGTATTTGGTATGAAATTCATGACTAAAATTTTAGAATTATGGTATTCGGATTTGGGTTTGGTATGAGACATTAGTACCATTTAGTATTCGGTATTTCCCGAATACCAAATTATTTACTTAATGAAGGTCATATATCAACATATCCATTACTCATTAGTACAAGTCTAAAGAGAAAGTTATAGAATAAGCATGAACAATCCAAATACATGTCTTTTAGTTGTATCAATTTGTTTTTCTTGATGTCTTCTTACTTGTAGATCTTCTATTATATCGTGCCTCAACATAAAAGAATAGAAATAATTGGAGAAATAGTATTAACTTTGTAATACAATCGGCTATAACTTCAATATGGTATTAACGAATACCATACCAAACTGAAGTTTAATTTACCATTTTCCGAATTACCAAATCAAAATTTAAAATTTTAGTATTTGGTATCTACTTGAAACTACCAATTACCGAATTATCAAACTCGGAATTTATGAAACCCGAACCGAATACAAAATGCCCACCCTTATCCGACCCCAACACCCAAACCTTGATACGATCTTGACGACTGATTTGGGATTCAACCCTAACACCCAACTTGGGACCTGACTTCGACTCCCGCGGAACTCGACATTCAACCTAAATCGAACCCTAACCCCGACACAGACATCCAACCCCGATGAATGATTCATAACCCGATACCTAAAACAAGACCCGACACCCAAACTAGGATCTGACACCCGAACTACAATTTGACTTCCGAACAAAACTTGATTTTGACACCCGACGCAGGACCCGACTTCCAATTCAAGACCCAATTGGGGATCCAACCTTGACTCTCGATCCAGATACTCGACTACCAAACCGAGACCCAACTCGATTTCTGATCAAGGACCTGACTTTCAAACCACGATACGACTTTCAAATTAGGATCAGTCCTCGACACTCGATATTGACAACTGATTCGGGACCCAAACTCAATATATGATCTTGACGATCGATTCAGGACCCAAACTCGACATGTGATCTTGACGATCGATTCAGGACCCAAACTCGACACGTGATTTGGGACTCGACCTCAACTTTCAATTCAAACCCCGACTCCGACATCCAGTTTAGAACCCCCACCCCGACACCTGATTTGAGATTTGACCTCGACAACCGACTCGGAATTCGACCTCGAATTTTGACATGAGACTCAAAATCCAAATTGAGATTCGACCCCGATTTGACCCGAAGGTGGGTCTCAAATTGAGGTCGAGAGTCGTGTCCAAAATCAAAAATCAGAAGTTTGATCCCGAATTAGTATTGGAAATTCGTACCCAAGACTTGAGTTAGGGTGAAAGTTGAGGTGTGAGGTTAAAACGGAGTTTTGAAAAATATTTTTCTATTTTTTTTTTTAGGTAAGTTATTTTCCTTAAATTTGAAAAAAATAAGTTGATTTAGAAAGCCTTTTTCAAAACGTTTAAGCTAACCAAACATGAAAAGCTTGAAAACATTTTCCCCAAAAATATTTTCATTCATGCCAAACGCACCTGAGGCTACAAATTTTCCTGATTGTTGTTCTTCAAAAATATTGAAAAGGGTGTCCTAGAGTTAAGGGGCAAAATTAGAGTTTGTGATTTAGGTCACATGTTTATGCCCTAAGCCATGCAAATTACATTTGAAATTCAAATGAAAAGGGTGTGGAAGGACAAATCCATTATCGCTAATTAAGTTTCAGAGGTTGCGTTTGTCCTAAAGGATGGTCCATATAGATATGTTTATCATTATTGTATAAAGTATTCGGATAGTCTGAATGGCTAAAAGTTTATTCTTATTCAATATTTACATTGCGTTGATAAATACATTATATGTGTTTGGACATAAATATTTAATATTTAATCATGGATAATTAATATACGTCCTCACCATATTAAATTAGTTAATTGTATTAAATTTATATGATTTGATGTAAATATGTGATGGTGATAAACAATTACGGAGTGTATTCTATGAGTTATACTTAAATAAAAGAAAAAAGGAAATGATGATAATACATTGAATTGCCTTGTATTTTTATCTACGGACCCCATCTTAATGCATTGAATATTATAATTATATTTAGTTGCCACGCTTGATACTTACTGTTTTAATATATGCATATTGGAAATACACAATTGATTATATTTTGGCACGTCTATTAAACTTTATTTTCAAAAGATAATGGTGTCCTTTTCAAAACCAGTTCAATTTAGTCTCATGCCCCTCCATTTTCCCCTTAAACATTTTTTGCCAAAATAGACTAGTGCCTTATTAGGACTTATACAAAAAAAAAAAAATCCAACATAAAATATGTTTCCCAAAAAAATAAAAGCAATTATTCATTTCCGTAATAAGATATTTTGTAAATTCATGTGCATTTCAAAGTTTTTGAATTTAAAAGCAAGTATTAACAATAAGATCTCTCATTAATCCTACTAGAAAATGGATGCGCTAAAACACAAATTCACCTGGCTAAAAAGAACTATTAAAATAAAAATAGGAGAGTTCTTGGATTTAGGTGGCCTAATATATAAAAATTGATTTTTTTTATAAAAAAAATTATTTTGGCTTTTTGTGTGTCCACTTGAGAATTATGTATATAAGGGAAGATATATATATATATATATATATATATATATATAATATAGATTATTAGAGAAAGCTTGCATGCCTCCTCGTAGCAAACTCTAATAATTGATGTCATA
>JAJOOS010025571.1:0-27346 GCA_029582725.1 Solanum chiquidenum
CAAAAAGAATGACACATTTCTATATTAAGTAACAATTTGACTGTAAAATGTCTATTTTACCCTTAATGAAATGATTTACAGTCACACAAATTTCTATCATTCATTTTGGACCACAAGTTTTAAAAGTCTTTCTTTCTTTCTTAAACTTCGTGCCGAGTCAACATACCTCACATAAAATGGGACAGAAGGAGTATATATTTATCCAAGACAACTCTGCTACTATTGATTTTCCACTACATATATACATTGCTTTCTCTTTTTAGATATAAGTCTTCTAACAGGGTAATGAGTTTTTTTAGTTCTGTTTCAATTTTTATCTATGACTGGTATTGCTTAATAAAATTTACAATAGTTTTTCTGATTGTTTATGTACTATGAATTTGTGTCTATCGAGATGCATATGTCCTAAAAAAAACTATATACTTTCAAACCGAAATAACCAAAAAAATTGAACCAAACCGAACCAAACCAACAATAACCAAACCGACGGTTATTTTTTTGATTTGGTTTGGTTTGATTTTAGAAATTTAAAAACCGATTAATTATGGTTTGGATTTGGTTTTAACCAATAACCGATCCAAACCGAACCATGAACACCCCTAGTTATTACTATGGTAGACCCCACTAAGGACCTGTTTGGATTGACTTTTGACTTATGACTTATAAGCCAAAAACCATAAGTTATGATTTATAACTTATGACTTTTGGCTTAAAAAAAGTTTCTTATAAGCACTTTTTAACTTTACCCAAACACTTCAAAACTGCTTAAAAGCTATTTTAACTTAAAAGCATCTAAAATAAGTCAATCAAACAGGCACTAAATCTAAACATCCAAAAAGCAAGAAAACAAAACACACTCTATAATTTATTAACAGTTTACCTTAAGTTGTAGCATTCATATCCTCAGTAAACTAAAAATAACGTTAAATGTCCATAATAATATTATTTAGGGAAAAATGATAAATATACCTCAGAACTATTGTAAATAGTATGCAAATATTTAGGGATATTGGTACTCCTGTCGTCCAAAAATTCGAGCATATATGCCCTTCACTTTAACAGAAGACTAAATAGGAACACGTAATGCAATCTTATCCGTCGATGACGAATTATTGGGCCTAGAAAGTAAAAAAGAAAAATTGATTTGATATTTAATAAATGTCGGGTCGGTGGATAAAATTATAACACATGTATGTCTGTTAGTATAAATAATATATACGCTCTAATTTTTGAACGGCAGGGATATCAATGACCCAAAAATATGACGGAGAGTATTTGCATACTATTTACGATAGTTTGAGATATATTTATCCTTTTTCCCTTTTATTTATCTTATCTCTCATACCAAACGATCTGATCCGTACAAGTGGAACGGAGTTGACCTTTAACCTAGGAAGGTGGAATTCAAACGCTAGCAAAGGCGTGTGGAACAAACACAGATATGATATCTTAATATGTTGCCACGTATTGTATTCCTCCTTAAAAAGAAAGAAAAAGTCGAATAATCGGCGTGTGGTTGTCCTACAGGCCACATGCGTGTCAGAACAGCAAGCTACATCGTGTCTCCTTCTCATTGGCCCACGTAAATTCAAAACAATAAAATCTGCTTCACACGTGGTTTCTATCTGTGAAACAAATGGACGGTCGTGATCATACTTTTTTTTTCCCCAGAATCATACGTCATAATAATAATACGTGTCTCATTCTGCCCAAAGACGGTGACGGGCAATAAAGGGCAGCTTGCCCGAAATTATTAACCAAAATAAATCTTTCAATTTATGAGTTATGAGTCTTACTTCCTCTTGTGTGTAAACTTAACAAATATAAAAAAAATATATACATTGAATTTATTCTCAATTTTTTTTTTCTATAATGGCTGGGATGTGTTGTGGGGTTAATATAGCTGAAACTGAAGCTACTGTACCAGTTGAGCCAAGTTCAGAAGCTGCAAGGAGAAGAAGAATGGGAATTCATCAGTTCCGTTTTGTACCCACCGATGCTGCAGCTGTTGCATCTGCAGCATCGGTGGCGGTACAGGAAAATGGACGGAAAAGGCATAGGACTGAGAAAGTTATTGATAATAAAAAGAGACAGAAATTGGAAACTAGTGTGACGATTTCGTTGTCACCACCGCCGGTGGCGGATGAACATAAAGGAAAGGATAATGAAGTGTTGGATCTGTCGGAATCTGGTTCTCAATCTGTTGAAATTGAGCCTGATTTACCCAAATTTGGTGTGACTTCGGTATGTGGAAGAAGAAGAGATATGGAAGATGCGGTTGCAATTCATCCTTCTTTTTGCAAAGAGAATAGTGAAAGCTCAAGCAATTTACATTTCTTCGGTGTTTACGATGGACATGGCTGTTCCCATGTAAATATCCTAAATCGACTGTGAATTAGTAGTATTTTTGGTAAAATTTTAGCTGAACTTGTTTGATTATTTTTTTTGTAGGTGGCGATGAAGTGTAAAGATCGAATGCACGAGATAGTGAAAAACGAGGTGGAGAAGGAAGAAACTCCATGGAAAGAAGCAATGATTCAGAGCTTTTCTATAATGGATAAAGAAGTTGTCAACTATTCTAGCGCACCCCGATCTTCTACCTCAGGTTCCAATTGTAGATGCGAGCTTCAGACTCCACAGTGCGATGCCGTTGGATCAACTGCTGTCGTTGCCGTTGTAACTCCGGACAAAATCATTGTCTCCAATTGCGGTGATTCTCGTGCCGTCCTCTGTAGAAATGGCGTCGCTATTCCTCTTTCTGTTGATCATAAGGTGCGTTTTGAATTCATTTCTTAAAAATAAGTGTTTCAATAATTTTGAAATCAAGTAACTGACGTTGAATTTGTGTTTTTTCAGCCGGATCGACCTGATGAATTGAATCGGATACAAGAAGCCGGTGGCCGTGTTATATATTGGGACGGAGCTAGAGTTCTCGGCGTTTTGGCAATGTCTCGAGCAATTGGTAGGCATATAGTTCTATTTGATCTAAAATTGGGAAGCAAAAATGAAAAGTTTACTAGAATAATGTTCTAAATTATCTTTATGAATATTTATTTCAGGTGACAATTATTTGAAACCATATGTTATATCAGAACCGGAGGTGACGATAACAGATCGAACCAACGAAGACGAGTGTTTGATATTAGCCAGTGACGGATTATGGGACGTGGTATCGAACGAGACCGCGTGTGGCGTGGCACGTATGTGTTTGCAATCGAGACGGCCACCGTCTCCGGCGGGTTCGCCGGGAAATGATATTACGGTGACCGGCGCCGGAGAAAGCTCCGACAAGGCCTGTTCAGATGCATCAATTCTGTTGACGAAATTAGCCTTGGCTAGGCACAGTAGTGATAATGTTAGTGTTGTGGTGGTGGATTTGAGAAAAAATGTATAACATTATGATGGCGATTAGTACTAGTTTTAATTTTAATTAATTAATTAAGTGTATAATTAAGGGGAAACTCTAATTTTAGGTTTTAATTAGCATGGTTTTTGCTAATGAAGCTAAGATTGAAGATGATGTTTCGATTTATTAGTTTAGCTGATTTAGCTGCCTATGTTGATGATTAGTAATGCTAATTATTATTATTATTATTATTATTATTATTATTATTATTATTATATTTTAGAGAAATGGAGATGGAAATTGTAAAAAGGTGGATCTTTTCTCCAACTGTCCCAGATTTTATGTGAAATATAGAAAATACAAAATCATATTTTTATTTTTGTTTATTATTATTGTAATTACTGGACAACAGCTGGCTCAAAGTTGATGTGAAATGTGTAATGCACACACTATTCCACCCCCTTCAAAAAATATGTTATTAATTTATGTGTTTAATTATATAAATTATAAACTTTATCACGACTTCAGTGATCAATTAGAATAAGTTGACAAGTGTACTAGTCGGAGTTTTAAGTACTTTTTCGTTTTTAATTCGAAGTTTAAGTTTGAATTAAATATGGAGTTAGCCTTTGTAATGCTGTTTTTGTTAGAAAGTATTTTAATCCCTAATATGAGATTTTTCAGTGAATTTAAATTTAGTTGGGTTTTTATACGGGTCAGACATGGAGTGTATATATATATATATACTTTTTTTTACATAAAATAGCAAGTATAATACAATCAATGAACTTGGAATTTTTCGTTTTATTTCAGATTTTTTTTTTATCATTTCACTTTATTAAGGATTTGACTTTGAAAACTTGAAAAGAAGCCTACATCTTTAAATATAATATGCAAGATTTAAATATATTTGTAATCAAATTTAACAATAAAATAGTTTATGTAAATATTTTTCTTGGTTATTCTCCACTATAAAGGTCAAAATATAATTTATTTTCAGTTAAAAAAAGAAGAATAAATGGGTGGTCATAATGTAATGGGAGGACAATAAAGATAATATAAGTGGAAAAATGGGTCATCTATCTGGGGACCATAATTATATAGTATGTTTATATAGGATAAGATATATGTCAAGTGGACATTGATGAGGAAAGTAGCTAAGAGGCTAACAATGGCGAAATTAGAAATTTCATACGTATTAGAAATAATTTTGTGATCTATACAATGAAGGATATTCAATTGATTATTTATCATTATATATGATTATGCTATTGTTTATGTAGCGTTAAGATATCGGTTTAATATAAATTAATATTTTTTAAAATATATTAAAAATTATTAAATTCTCAATTCGTCTTCGATGGTGAATTTGATCCATGATAGATTTTGGGGCTCCACTTGCTGGATTCGAAACAGCTTTTGTTGGGATTGAAGTGTACACTCCAACCAATCTTTGCCTTCCACGTATAGTGTTTCAATCTCATATGCTCCACCTTGCTCACTAACATGGGCGGCTCTTGCATACAAAATTTGAGGCGCATATGCCTTACGCCTCCTGCGCCTCAAATTTCTACCAAGAATAAATTTTTTGTTAATTTTTTTACATAAAATTATATTATTTTGTTCTCCTTAATCCTATTTAAATAGAAAAAATTAATTATTTTTTTATAACACTCATATTATTTATCTGTTTGAACTCTTTTTTAAAAAATCTTTGATAAAGTAGAGTAATAGTCTGGCAAAAATATGAATCACTAGTCGAAAAATGTTGAACAAAGTAAATTACAAATTCTTTTTTTATTTCTTATTAAATTTTCAAGCAATACAACAAACATAGTAAGTAGGATATATCAAGTTATCAATTTCTTGAATCAAATTCTATGATTTTAACTCTTGTTTTTATTTAAAGTTTGTCAACTTATTACAAAGAATTATGTTAATAATTCATATAGTAATGGCCCCAGTAAAAGAGTGTTTTCTAATGTTGAATTGATAAAATCTTATCTAAAACTAATAATAATAAAAAAGATATTTGAAGAAATCATCTATAAAGAAATTTTAAGCAAAAAATTACATCTAAAAAGTTAGAAAAATAATTTTTAAATAAATACATATAAAGTTTATTTAGATTTTAGGCTTCTAATTGAAATCTAAAAGTTAAAAAAATAATTTTTAAATAAATATATATGAAGTTTATTTAGATTTTAGGCATCTAATTACTTTGAGCCGCCCCTGCTCACTAATGCAATCAAGTGTCTTTTTTACTATTGTGGAAAAGTGAAGAATCGAGCGTTCACCGATAAAATTAAATATTAGGTAGTTAATAAATGGAGATATGAAGCTTTTTTTAAAAAAATAAGTAATTATTGTTGAGTAAATAAAAGGAAAAAATAATTATTTTTTCTTGATATGATAAAAGTAATAAATATATTTTAAATATAATAGACAAATAAAATTAAACGAAAGGGATAATAAAGTAATTTTATAAATAAGAAGAGACTGAAACTTATACATAAATCGCATTCGCCGAATGTGTTTTATGTATTTGTTTCTCAGCTCTTTCTATTTAGGCATCTGAGAAGGATTTTTTCAAGTTTTCAACGCCTTGACCTTCTTTTAAAAGACAATTTAAAATTGTGGGTCAAGCAAAGAAAAATAGGGAATGGGATTAACAATCTGAAGAATCGAACATTTACCGATAAAATTAAATATTAAATAGCTAATCAATTGAGATACGAAGAGAAGATTGAAATTTCTCAAATTCTCGTTTTATTGAAATATATAAAAATTAGATTCTGAGGGTTAAGAACTTTCATATTTTCTTTTGCTCTTAGATTTAGTTCTCTGGTTAATGACTTGATTTTTCTACTTTCTTAGTGATACTATTTGACATAAATGATCCGTCGATAAAAAATTTAACAATAGTTTATTGAAAAAAAATTCTTTATAATATAGAGATTAGACATGCTATATTCAATTTATTTATTTTTTATGAAATTACATTAAATATATTATTGTTATTGATCCAGGCTTTAATGAGAAAAATCTATAAATAACATCGTTTGGATGATTGATTTTTTAGATCTATTCATTAGTGTGATTAAATCATAGTGTGTGTTTTGGTCCCAAACATGGACTTTTAAAATTGAGTAGAAGGAAATGCAGCCAATAAAGTATAAATTTATTTGCTTAAAAAATATTTCAATTAATTTTACCTATATTAAAAGTAATATTTCTCGTTTATAAGTATTTTCTCTATTTTACCATCAAATTAGTAATTTACAACTCATTAAAAAACAGTAAATAGTTTATCAACTTATGTTTTAATTATAAATTTAAATATCCAATTTGTGATGCATGATTGAAAGCACTTTGTTTTAAAATAAAAATAAAAATATATATATATATAATTAACGAATGTTACTATACCTTTTTGTCTTGACTTGAATGTGTTCTTTTGCTTGTCGATAATTAATTTGTTTAATTTTTACTGTAGAACTTTAACTTAGAAGTATTATACTTAATTGATTAGAGTGAAAGATTCAAACGCTCATATATATGATATAACTAATGCAGATTCATGATTTGATTTTGATAAATTTTAAATTTTATATTCTTGATAAGAAGGAAGAGATTTATATGGTTGACACAATGAAATAAAGGAGATTGAGATGATTTAAGCATGTGATTAAGAGGAGGTGCACAAATATCATAGTGAATGACGCATCTTCAATTTACGGAGGACATAAAATAAAATTATAGATATATATGAGGTTAAGGACATCACAGATCAAGATAGATAGTTATAACTATGTAGTTGAGTGTTGTCTTGTTTTTCAGTCGGATAGATCGACTTGATAATAGTATGCACATCGTGTATATTTTTGAGTAAAAAAGAAATTGACGTCAAAGATATTTGGAGACCAAAAGGTATACATAAGATAACTTTATATTAATTTAAATAATTAAGGAATATTTTAGGCTCTTCTCCATAATTTAAATATCATTATGAAATTCTGAATTATTATTATCTATACATTTGTCAAATTAAGGTTTTAAGAAAGTAAACTAATTAACCGACCATTACAAACAAAAAAATTAGTAATTAATGACTAGATGACTTAATTAAATCCACATACTTCCAAATCAGATTAATAATCAAACCTAAAGTATTTATTTTTTAATTTACATAGTTTACTTGACCATAGCAATACAGATCTTTATTATTTATTTTATTTATCTATTTTTTGTATACTTTTTTGGTCCCAACTTACAAGATGTTTTCATTTAATTATTTTTAATATATATTTAATTGGTGGATTATTGTGTGGTGTTAATTAGTGAACAAAGTTTGGATAAGAAAAAATATGTAACTAAAAGATAGACAAATTCAAATTATTTTATCTTTAAACATACTTTTAACCTATAAGTATTTTTAAGCTCACTAATTTACTTACAAATAAATAATTTTAATTTTCTTTTAGGTAATTTAATAGTATGAAAATATTCTACCCAAACGTATAAAAGCTAATCTCGAAAAAGTAAAAAACATAATAGTGGTTAGTTATATTACTCATTGTTTATTTGAAAAAGCGAATTTTTTTATTTTATAATTATTTACACGTTTGAGGTTATGAATCTAAAATAAATTTCGTTTATTCGATTTGTAAGTATCATAAGAGACCACTTCTTTCGAAAGAATCATACTCTTCATAAATAATTTGTATAGTGAAGTGACGTGGCATCAGTGTAAAGAATCATATCTGTTTTTGGTTAGGCAATAAATCAATAAGGTCAATTCTAATCATCTTTTAACAAGATGTTGATTTATGATTTGATGTTTATAAATTTTAAATTTTTACTATTTTTAGAATTAGAATTTATAATTTATAAACATAAATAGATTTTTTCAAATCAATATAAGATTTTTAAGACACCAATGAGAAATTAGATATTGATTCCTAGATTATTTATTTTTTTAAAAATGAAATTTCAGTATTAGATGTTTTAATAGAATTACAATTTTTTTTAAAATATTTCAAAGAATTTTTTGTAGTTCACTATTAAATCAAGTATTTCTTATTTCAAAGAGTGGAAAAATTAGTTGATAAAACATGACTCGCACAACTTGTATAAGTTTGGAGGGGCAAATTGCTCGTTCATTTATTAATTTCATTCAATTCAGTACATTTAAAAGTTGAGCTGATTTGTGCTAAACATATCATCCTTATAAATTCACGATTTTTTTTGGGAGAATTCGTCTTTTTAATTCCTTTGACATATTCGTATCCAAGATTACCTTTGGACAATGAACATTTTAAAGAACCCGACTTATTAAAAAAAATATAATCTATTCTAACTCGTTTAAATTTAATTCAACTCGTTCATTTGATATCCCAACTCATTCTTTCTGATATATTTGTATCCTAGGTTAGATTTGGATAATGAAGGTTTAAAGAATAGCATCTGATTCTTGAAAATTGCTTTTATTTATTAAATGAATTTGACTACATTTTGTTCCATTTTTTTAAATCTCATCCCACTTTATATATATTCAACCAATTCCCCATCACTCATTATTATACAAGATTTTCTCATATTCTTTTTTAGATTTTTGTCTGTTTTTGTCTTCTTTTTTTTAAATATAAAATGAAATTTAATGAAAATATTCTTGGCTCTTGGTGGGTGACAAAAGTCATTCAGTAGAAATGACATTAGTAGTCACATTTGTGGTCAGTATTTAAATTTTAGTCAAAGTTAAAAATTATTGCAAATCTAGCCATAAAACAATCAAGTGGCATATGACAGTGAAACTTTAGGGCACTGATGTATATGCATACCCTAACTATGATTTGGTGAGATGAATTGTCAATAGGACTCAACTTCATTTCTATTAACTGTGTGTATAAGGTTGTTCACATTGTCGATCTCAAGTTCGAATAAACGAGAAAAATTATTGAAGGTCAATTGAAAAGCAATTTCTCTACCTATACCATATAGATAGAGGTTAAAGTACATCTTACTCTTCCTAGACGCCACTTGTAAAATTGTACTTAATTTATTATTTGTTGTATTCATATCATCCAAAAAGTTCCAGAATGAGAGACACGATGCAACTTCAATTAACTTTATAAGATCTTCTAGCTTCTAATTCTTGTTGCAACTTTTGCAAGCTAAAGCGAAACAAAATTATGTAGAAATTGGATTCATAAGGAAGCGCTCCCTACCAAGAATTTTTTCATACTCTAAAAAAAAAAAAGCAACTCCATCCATCCAATGGACCGAATCCTTTGATAGTGTAGAAATTGGAACATCAATTCCTTTCTTGGTAGACTAGATATGTTTGGTCTTTGAGCTTAAGTTGTGTGTGTGAAATTGGCTGCAATTAAACAAATATTTATACTATGACTATTTTAAAATAAACCAATAAAAGTGGCTAGTGGTACAATTAGCCTAGTTATCTGACCATCCAAAAGCAAATTTCAAAGAAGGCACAACTCCTACTTAAATATATTAATATGTTGCATAGTTTCTTTTTCTGTTCTACAGTTTCTGGATTTATTGTTGTAGATTTCTCAGCTCAAGTAAACAGCAAAACTTGTGACTAAAAGAACAGAACAATCAATGGAAACAAATACAACACTGAGCTAATACCATATGTCTTCGATCGTGTGAAGCTATACCATCTTCTGCTGTACATTTTATATGGCTACATGGTTCAAACAACAGCCCTGGATCTTTCTGCCAATGTTAGCAAGCATTCGATCTTTCAGGTCCAATTAACGTAGAAACATGAGTTTTGATGTGTCCGTGGAGTGTTGGCTTCTCCTTTCTTATCATCTGTTAGGCTCGTAAAAGGTGTTTGTCACCTGTCAATATCTTGTAACTAGCATGAGGACCCTCAGATGTGTCTCTCACAGTTACATGCCAACCCATGGCTTTCCCAATATCTTGAAGTTCATCCATGACAGCAACAGAATCACGGATGTACGCTCGTCCACCTGGCCTCAATATCCGGTCCATTTCAAGCATGATTGTGGACATGTTGCATCTGGTACATAGAAATCAAACACAGAATTTGGGGATTGTAAATCTATCCTATGAATGAGGAATTGGACCACAATATTATTTGTGAAGCAAATAATCAGTAAGGAACATATACCTTTTTTGTTCAATGGAGAAGAGACCATTTGCGTGCAATAAGTCGTAGGTTCTTGGGTAAGTATCAAATGGTTCACACCTGGAAAATTGCACACCTCTTAAAGGACGATCCACTTGGATACAATGATGACCACATGTCAAGATGAGAATATCACGAAAGTATTTCATGCAACCTACTTCTCAAAGAATCCATTGCATGTTCCCTAACAATTTGAATTTCTTCATGTTGGCATAGATAGGATGTAAAATATGCCCGACTAGTATATCTTATAGGTTATACGTACAGAAAAAAGAGTCACAAGTATTGTCTCCTTTCTCTTCCATAATTAAATGCGGTGAAGGATGAGCAACTCTTACCAGTCATGCATGACTCCAAGTAGTCCACGGTCAAAAATGACAGGTAAGGTATTTTTACCACTAACAGGGACAACATTCAGAACCCAGCAATCCAGTTGATTTTCAATCATTGCTGCTGCAAATCTGTTGAATAAAGCAATTGATAGGACATTATTCTTTCCACTAACTTTAGAAGCAAAATGCTGATCAGACGATTGAAATGCATAATGAAAAAAGAGTTAACCAACAGAGATGGAATACAGTACCCTCCGAAACCAGCTCTCATATCCATCACATTTCTAAGTTTTAACTTCTTCCAATGCCAAGCACGGACATAGCCTCCAATTATTTCTTTCCAGAATTTTGACTCTGCATTGAAAAGCTCTTTCCTAGACAGATAAGAATCTACTTGTATGCTCTGGAGTCTATCTGGAGGATACTGCAGGCGTGAAGGCCAACTAGTAATATTTGCACCATATCCCTCTTCCGGAAGCCGTGTAATACATGCTTTCAGATCAACATACCTAAATGTGATTGTGAAAAAAAGAAATCATCAAGTGACAGAATGAAAGAAATGTCTACATGAAACGAGAATCATTGAAGTATGGCAAGCTATTGATTCAGTTTGAAATGCCTTCAGTGATGTTTACACTTCGAACATGCCCCATTGATTTATCAACAACCAACTTAGAAAGAACAAAATTGTTATTTTCACTAAAGGGCAAGTACTTTTAGCATTATCAGACTACAAGTAGCAGATTTGCCAGTTCGATTTGTTATAACTAGGAAAAGATGAAGCAAAACGACTGAGCTTGATAATTATTTTTCAGGCTTCAGGCATGCAATTGATCAAATATTGTGATGAGTTAGTTGGAACTAATTTATAGGCCATTACTAAAAGCACCATTGGAACTTCTGCTGACATCATTATTATTTTTATAGTTTTTATCCCAATCAACTTAACAACAACTATGCCTCAATCCCAAGAAAATTGGATAGACTTTATGAATCCTCACAGCTTATGTCGCTCCAATTAAGCGATGACTAACTAACATGGTCCTAAGAAAATGCCTAATCTACAGAGGAATCCTATCGAGTACAGACCCCAATCTCCATTCCTTCCTGAACACTACACTACATGATGAATAAACAGACAAACAGATAAATACAAATCTTATTTTGCTCTCAAACATGAAAAGGTAAAAGCGGAGCCCATCTGCAAAAATGCCTTATTGATAGTGAATGCCAACATAACTTAGATGATTTGTACTGTGAAGAAAGGGTACTTCTCATGGGGAACCACATCCAATTGCTTCTTCAACTTAGACATAGGCATTACGAGTGGAAGGGAAGAGCATAGGCGGATTTGGAACTTTTGTCCACTTTGAATTAAACCAACAAGATAAGTAGAATATTACCAAACATCGTCTGGGTCATCATGTGGATCACAGAGAGGTGGTTGGGTTCCTTCCTCGCGGCTTAAATAGCAACTGTTATTTAAGGGCTTCTGCCATATAGCGATATAACCTTCCTTCTTCACAAGATTCCAGCAAAGACGAGTGGTAAGATTAACCATCTCTGCATGAGAAAGGACAAGAACCAACATTACGATTTGTTATAGCACGTATTTACTAAACCTGCAATGCAGAAAGTTTTCAAGAACTAGAAGGGCATGATATAGTTTATACGGAAACGTTGCCACAGTTTCAAAAGCTGGCAAGTATTTTTAACTTTAACAATTGGAGGGTGGACTGACAGTTAAGTTTTAAAGAGAACAAGGGCACAAGTAGGAGTTAAACATAAAATGGAAAAAAGAAATAGTTAAAAGAATTTGATTGGAGTCAATTTTCTTTAGAAGTCACTTCACTTCTGTCTGAAGAAATGACGCACTCAAAGCTGATTTTGACCTTATCATTAACTTCCTTTTTTTGATAAGGGACCTGATCATTAACTTTCTTGAACATTACAGTCAAAAGTTTTTCTTATGTATGGCCTTTAATAGGAGCTTTTGTACAATCATTAAGTAGTACATCTACCAAAAAGCGGAGAATTGCCTACAGTCAGGTGATTCCTCTTCTTTTATTTCATTTTAAAATTGCTGCAATAACTTTGTACTTACCTTCCCATTGTTCCTCCAGGACTGCTTCATGCTTATAAACAGGTTGTGCAGCCCAAACAAAATATCCACCAGCACGGAGCAACCTGTTGACCTCTAGTAGTAAAATTCCATCTTCACAAAAATGCATCATAGGATAAAGCCATGAGTTAGAGATTCTCTTATACACGAGCAGCTAAATAAAGTTCAGCAGACTTGGTTAAAATTAAAAATATTTATCTCTTAGTAAGTTCACAATATGCCTTCTAACAAAGAGAGGGCTCCAAACGAAGGAAAATCATATCTTGAGTTAAATCTTCGCTTTTCCATTCGGGACTCTAAAGGGTATGGTGCTCCTAAGTCCTAACCTAGAAAAGATAGCTATCTATAGAACACTAGAACATACAGATTAAAACCATAAGCTGTCACCTTAATTAAATGAAAGTGAGAAATAAAAGAGTTCTGATAGAAATTATTACAAGTGCAGCACTTCAATTTTAACACAAGCTACAATGTCAAAGGGGAATATGCATCTAAAAACTGGCTTTCTGTACTCTTTGTTAGGTTTCATACTACAAATAAGAGAAACAGATAATAGCATGATCTAGAAGAGCATACCATCACGAGTCCAATTGATCCTACACCTTGAACAATGGATTAGTTCAAAACCCTGACTTGGATAAAGTAAACGATGTGTCGCAATTGCAGCTACCATTGCAGGCACGCCACGTTCGAGAGCAAACTGAATCTGGTTTTCATGAACGTCTTTTGGAGCCACAGACAGGGTGAGCACATTCCTGGATAGTAAATAAGCACCAAAGCTTGCAACACCACAGCCAATATCTAAAGCAACTCGGACATGATGGCCAAATGCAATTTCAGGGAGCATCTGGCGGATAACACCCAAAAGAAAATTAAAATAAACAAACATCCAAATTTGTTCAATCTGTTACCAGCTTGAATTAAAAAATTTAAACACCTTTTCAATCTGATCCAAGTACTGATCAGCTCCATGAATGAACTGGGTGCCACCTCCAGGAAACTTGAACTTGTCTTTGTCTATCAATATCCAATTTTGACCCCCCTTATCCTCAGCTAGACGTGCGTGAGGAACATTGCTGAACCAAACCTGCAGTACAGAAAAAAGTTTTAAAATCCCACAAAATGGATCTTTGGAACTTCCTTTTTTCCTTTGTCATCCTCCCACGAGTAATTATCCAAAATTACGCAACTACACTGGACAAGTGCTTCAGAAATTAAAACTTTGAGCTACTCATCCCAAAATATTTCAGGAGAACATAACACAACTCATCACAATATCTGAACAAATGCTTCAAAAAATAAACTTTAAACTTGTCAATTAACAGAAACCAACTTTAATATACAACAACTACAACATACACAACAACATACACAGTGTAATCCCACAAGTCTGGGAGGGTAGAGGTTGTTCCGATAGACCCTCAGGCTCAAGTAAAAGCACCAACTAATCCAGGATTTGAAGTTTATGGCTTCCTACATCTATCTCAAGTCAATAAACGATAATAATAGAGTTCATAATCAAATATTTAGTGAATTTCTTAATACATATACAGGATTACACTATTGATCCGCCACTAATAACTACATTATCCTCAAAATAAGTAGAATATAACAAACCTCATCACGACTTTTAGGCCATGTAATCGGAGCTCGATAACCTCTTGGCGGAGGAACCAAGCAATTCAATCCTTTACCTTTTTCAGGACAATGCCGCTCAAATTTCTCCCCTCTCTCAGTTGATTTCAGCTTACTAATTGCTTCTACATTATCCAAACATGGAATATACTCTCTCATACTATCAGGACACAACCCAAACTTCTTAACCCTAAATCTCTTAACCCCATCACTTTCCTCTACATCCGTCTCATTCCCAACACCCCAATTATCCACAACTTCCGGATCAAATTCCCCCACTTCAAAATTATCATTCATCACCCCATTCTCATCCAACACCCCCATCTTATGAACCGCCGGAGGCGGTGACGGTGGTGGCGGTGGAGGAGAAAAAACAACCTCCACCGACGGCGTTTTTTCCAGTGGTTTCTCGGAAACGGTGGTGTCATTAATTATGGAGGATAAATCGAAAGATTTGTTGAAATTAGGGGAAATTGAAACAAATTGAGAAGAGGGGTTTGTGAGAGAAGCTGAATCTTGACGTGAATTGAAGAAAACAAGCTGTTGAGATCCATCAGACCAGTGTTTGCCGAAGTAAAAAAAAGCTATAGAGAGTAATGCAAAGGCTAAAACTTTGATTACTGTAGCAGATTTGAATGCATCTCCCTTCATTGTTGTCTCCTTCTTCTTCGACAATGAAGTTAACAGAATCAAATCATCTGAAAATTGATAAGCAAAACGAGAAATTGCACAGTTATAGTAAAAAATAGTAATAAGAGCAAGAGGAACTGTTCCTTTGTTAGATCTGAAAATCTGAGTGTTATAAAGAGTTTTAAGTGTCGGGGACGTTATTCTAGTATTATAATTAGAAGATTTTATAAATCCTATGATGAGTTTAGGTTCAAAATTAAGTGTAATTTATATTAGATATATTAAATTCGAGTGAAGTCATATGTTTCTAACTCTGTCATTTGTCTTTCTCCCTTCTTGTTCACTTGCTTCTTTTCCTATGTATTTGTCTCCTCTCTTGCCCATTCGCTCTCTCTATGTATTTGTATTTCATAATGTATCTGAAATGTATCTATTGTGATTTACATATATCTAGGAGACATAGACTATCTCGCTCGCCTCTTTTCTTCTCTGTCTCACCTCTCTCCCTATGTATATGTATTCAAAATGTATCTAATATCACATATACATGTTTATGTATTTAGTGTGATTCACATATGTCTGAGATATATAGTTTCTTTCGCTCGCATTTTCTCTTCTCTCGCTCACCTCTCTCCCTATTTTCAGTGTATATCTCGTAGCAAAAATGCATGTTTCTAGATGTATTTGACTTAAAATTTGGTGATAAATTATTAATAGCGAGACACGATGTAATTATTTCAAACTATAAAAGGAAAAATTAGTAAATATGATAAAAATATTTATATAATTATGTAGTTTTTTCAAATAATTATAATTTCTCAACCATTTAGGAGCTCAAAATCGAGTTCAGACAATATTTTCTAACTCTTTTGCTTTATAATTTGTTCTATTATTTTAAGCAACTTCTTAACACGAAGTTAATATTTAATAAAAATAACTTATATGTCTTTGATCTCAAGTATAAATATAACTTTAATATTAATATAACTTTGAATTTTAAATTATACGAGAAAAGGGTTTTACAGAAGGCTCTAACTTCTATGGAGGAAGGGGACAAAATATAGGTCGAAAAATGAAACTTTTATGAACATAATGCGCATATTTTGTGTGAGTTACGTTATAAAAGTGATGGGTAGAAAATACATATAAAGAATATTTTATGTATAGTGATTTCATGAATATCGTATTCATGAGATGTGCCAAAGAGATTTATAACGTATTTGATCAAATGTCTTCAAAGTCTAAAGTAATTTTATTTTTCTTTAAAGAAAGTGTGTTTTATTTTTTCGAATTGATTGTTATCAATTTTTTAAGAGAAGAAAAATATTTTTGAGTAAAAACAGAAATTGTTTTTGAGAAGATGAGAAAAATAGCTTCTCTTCGTATTTTTAGAAATACTTTTTTTTTTAAAGTATCAAATATTAATTATTGTTTAGAAATATTTTAAAAATTAATAATCAAACACAAATTACATCTTAGAAAAAATACCTACTCATTAATTTATGGGAAAATTACGCGATTAAGCAAACTTATACTACTTAATTACTCATCATAGCTATAGTTTGCTATAATTACCACTCGCGACTAACATTATACATTAATTACGTGGGTTGACTTCAAGTTTGTATAATTAGTCATGTTTTGTATATGCATAATTCGCCAGAATATACAAATACATATGTATAATATACAATTATCTAACTAATATACATATACAATTCACCTTTTTCCCACTCTCTGCCTTTCTCGCTCGCCTCTCCCCTCCCTCTCCCAATCTCGCTTGCCATATATACAAATGCATATGTATAATATACAATTATCTAACTGATATACATATACAATTCACCTCTCTCGCTCGCCTCTCTTCTTCCTCTCCCAATCTCGCTCGCCTCTCTCCTCCTTCTCCCAATCTTGCTCGCCTCTCTCCTCCCTTTTCTAATCTCGCTTGCCATATATACAAATACATATGTATAATATACAATTATCTAACCGATATACATATACAATTCACCTTTCTCCCACTTTTTGCCCTCTCTCCTCTCTCTCCCAGTCTCGCTCGCCTCTCTCCTCCCTATAGCATGTAGCTACGAATTATAATTATCAAACTATAGCTATGAAGAGTAATTAGGCTATTTTTGAGTGGCTATATGTGAAAGTTCCTCTTAATTTATTTATTATAAACAAGGACAAATTACTTAAGTACACAACATTACGTATCTGATCTTGATATTTTTTTTCAATTCATCAATATCCAATTCAGCTGCAATTGCTGAAATAAGATTCACGAACGAAATATTTTCCCCAACCACTATCTCATCACTTCTGTATCGCTCATATCTAACATCACTTTCCCATGATCCAGAATGCCTTAACAAGATCAAAATATTCATTTCGATTCTTCACAAAATTGCGTTCCAAAATTGTTTGAATCAAACTTTTATTGTTTTTTCGAAGAACAGGGAGAATGTTTCACAATTTGAAATTTAAAAATTATAATTCAGTTAGAGGTTTATGAATGACTGATTGGTTGAAGGAAGAAATGTACGCGTGATTTGTGGGAGTCAATTATAATTTCCGTTTTAATCCCTTATTTAACGCATTAACCTGATAACAACAACTTAATAATTTAAGTATCCGCCCTTATTAATTAAAGTATCCGCCTGCAATATTATGTATCCGAAAGACACTAAAAAAAGGGATTTTTGGTAATTAATGAAAGAGTAGGGATAAGAAGTAGTTTCTTTCTTATACTATGTGATTTGCCTAATTTTTACAATTAAGGACAAATTACTTAAGTACACAACATTACGTATCTGATCTCGATGTTTTTTTTCAATTCATCAATATCCAATTCAGTTGCAATTGCTGAAATAAGATTCACGAACGAAATATTTTCCCCAACCGCTATCCCATCACTTCTGTATCGCTCATATCTAACATCACTTTCCCATGATCCAGAATGCCTTAACAAGATCGAAATATTCATTTCGAATCTTCACAAAATTGCGTTCCAAAATTGTTTGAATCAATTTTTTATTGTTTTTTCGAAGAACATGGAGAATGTTTCACAATTTGAAATTAAAAAATTATAATTCAGTTAGAGGTTTATGAATGACTGATTGGTTGAAGGAAGAAACGTACGCGTGATTTGTGGGAGTCAATTATAATTTATGTTTTAATCCCTTGTTTAATGCATTAAACTGATAACAACAACTTAATAATTTAAGTATCCGTTCTTTATTAATTAAAATATCCGCTTGCAATATTATGTATCCGAAAGACACTAAAAAAGAAATTTTTGATAATTAATGAAAAAGTAGAAATAAGAAGTAATTTCTTTCTTATTCTATGTGATTTGCCTAATTTTTACAAATAAAGCTAGAATAACACTACACTTTCAACCCCACTGCCAGAACATAAAGTCATATTAATGTTTTCTTTTCATATAATATCTTCTACCTTTTAATTTACTTGGCCATACTAATTTGATACTTCCGTTAAAAAAATATTTACTATTATTAAATTAATCATGCTAATATGATTTTATTTCGGTTACTACATTATTTTATTGTGTTTACATTTTTTTCTTCTGAATTTTACACTATTTCTATTATTAGTTATTGTATTTCACCTTTATTTTATTCTTCTTTATACACAAAATTATTGCACTTGAACTAATGGTATATTGGTAACAATATCTCTACCTCCAAGAGATATTGATAAGATTTGCTAATACTTTATCCTCCTTAAATTTCACTTGTGGAATTTTATCGGAGAAAATGACCAAAACGGTCCTTAAGGTATGTGTAGTGCTTTATTTTAGTCTTTTTACTTGATTGAAATGGTCCTTAACATATAATAAAGGTGTTCATTTTAGTCCTTAATATATTTCACTTGATTGAAATGATCGTTAATGTATAATAAAAGGTGTTCATTTTGATCCTTAATGCATTTACTTGATTGAAATGGTACTTAATGGATAATTAACACTCTTTGTTATATATTAAGGACCATTTCAATCAAGTGAAATATAATAAGGACCAAAATGAACACACTTGTTATACATTAAAGACCGTTTCAATTAAGTGAAATACATTAAGGACCAAAATAAAACAATTACCCATGCATTAATGACCAAAATATGTTATTGTTGTTGTATTAATACTGAGAAACTTACAAAAATCTCACTAATTTAGGACTTAATTACTTAAATATACTCTACTTTGCAATATTATGAATCTTACCAGATTTTGGGCGCCCAAATACATTTTTGGTATATTTGTTCTAGATATGCATCCAAATACGTTATTGTTGTAATTTGTTCAGGATATATCGTATCTAAGTATATATATTTTTTAAATATTAAAAGAAAATTTAATACCAAGGTCAAATAAAATAACAAAGCCTAAATCCCAAAGCCTATAAAACCCCCAAAACAATACAAATTCACCTGAAAATCTCTTTCTTCTTCTTTCTCCCCTTTTCCTTTATCGTTAAGCTTCTGCAATTTTCATTTTTCAGTTTAGGGTTTCTTTCATTTCCCCAAATTCTCTTTCAAATTCCGATGAAATGAACCAAATTTCCATCGACCGTGCCGGAAACGATTCATCGTCCAAGTCTGTAAACGAAACGGTGAATGGGTCTCACCATTTTACCATCAGGGGTTACTCTTTGGCCAAAGGAATGGGACCTGGAAAGTACATATCTAGCGACATTTTCACCGTTGGTGGGTATGATTGGGCAATTTATTTCTACCCAGATGGTAAAAACATAGAGGATTCTTCCATGTATGTGTCTGTTTTTATAGCATTGGCTAGCGAAGGAACAGATGTTAGGGCGTTGTTTGAGTTGACGATGTTGGATCAGAGTGGAAAAGTGAAACATAAAGTTCATAGCCATTTTGATCGGGCATTGGAAAGTGGACCTTATACTTTGAAATATAGAGGAAGCATGTGGTATGTTTTCTAATGTTTATTTTGTTGATTAATTGTTAGCTATGTGCTGAATATTGGAAATTTTTGTTTGTGTTTGTGTTCGGGCATAAAATTGTGCAATTAGGGTTTTGAATTGTGTTTGATTACCAATCTTGGATAGTTCCTGTAGGTTGATTGTAGGTGTAAAAGGTGTCTAATCATGATTTTTATTGAATTTGATCTTTGGTTCCTGGTAATCATACCTGATTTTGTATGTTTTAGTACGGTCATAAAAATAATAACCCAACAAAGGTTGAGGTCGATCCCATGAGGAGTAGGCGTTAGTCAAGGTGTCGAAGAGTATGCAAATTTGTGAATTTCTTTAGTTTTCTTCAAATAAAAGAGTGATTAAGTAATTAAATCTTAAACTAGACTATTTTCTAAGATAGGAATGCAAGAAAATGTGACTTGTTGTTTATTTATTGAAGGGACTGGAGTTGTAAGCTTGTAGCCTCAATATGGCATAGCTATGCATGGATATAAGTATCTTACGATAATTATGATTCAATTGAAAGCTACCTATTAGAATTTCTTAACTCAAAGAGAAAGAAATATTAAGACACAATTGATAGAACCAAGTAGGGATTTCTTTATTCCTAGTTTGATTCCATTATCAAGCATAAATTTCCTTAATATATTCTATTCCTTACCACTTGTCAAAAATCCAATGCAATTTCCACTCTTCCAAGCAAGAAATAGATGTGTAGGGCTTAATCTAGTGTTGCAACCACCAAATTGACAAATAAGAATGTAAACAAGTAGATAATCAAAAGCTAAACTAATACTCAAATTTATATTAATGCCATAAGAGTCTACAACCCCAGCTAGTGGGTTTAGCTACTTATACTAGAAATGAAAAATACAAGATAATGCAATAATAAACATAATTAAAGATTAAGCAAAGAAGAAGATGTGAACTCTATGGTGAAAATCTCTAGATCCTTCCCAAGTTAACTCTAGATACTTCTGCAAGACTTAAAAAGATCAAAAACTTCCCAGAAAATGACCTAATTCCTCAGTGAGAGCGAATCAGTTGTCAATTGTGTACCATCGTACCTAATTAATAAACATTTACCTTATCAATAAAAGAAAGAAAAGAAAGTCAATGATTGTGAATCAGTTGTCAAATGTGCTTTCTCAAGATAATCATATCTCGTGCGTCATGCGTCATGTGAACTTAAGCCTTATAAGGAGGACCCATTATTCCAGAGTTTTGAAGGTTGCAGTTGGTCCTAGGAGTCGACACAGCCATATTTCTTGCTTATAAAAAAAGAAAGATATTTGACCCTCATGTGTGGAGATCAGCTACCTGACTCAGTTTTCCCTTGAGTGGTGTCTATTTGCCTTTTTACTTTCCATCTCCTCTCCATTGCTTTAATTCCAGAGATTTGTGATGCATCCGCCACTAATTTGTTACTAATTGCCTTCTATACATACATTGTGTGTCGATGCAAGAAAATTTTCATTTGCACCTGGTAAGTTTTGATTATAAATATGGTAATGAATCTGATATATTGTGGGTACACTCAGTAACAAGTTAGGCTTTGATAAGCCTCAAGAAAGTTCACCAGATTTTTTAGTTGGTGAACTGTATGTCCTTTTGAATCCAAAGTGTTGAAATACTTTTGGAACTGTTTCTTTTATTGGTCCTTATGAGAACATCTTGTCTGTATTTCAGGGGTTACAAACGATTTTTTAGAAGAGCAAGTTTAGAAACGTCTGACTACCTGAAGGATGATTGCCTTTCCATGCACTGTACTGTTGGAGTTGTCAGAACTCGTGTTGAAGGCCCAAAAAATTATAGTGTTACAATTCCACCATCAGACATGGGCCAAAGTCTCAAATACTTGCTGGATGCTGAACTTGGTTGTGATATAGTTTTCCGGGTTGGAGAAGAGGCATTTAAGGGTCATAAGTTGATACTTGCTGCTCGGTCTCCTGTGTTTAGAGCCCAATTCTTTGGCCTTATTGGGAATCCTAAAACGGACGAAGTGGAAATTGAGGATATTGAACCCCCAGTCTTCAAGGTAATTAGTTCATGGTGGAAACATATATAATTAAAGGAAGGTGTGGAAAATGGAGAATTTGAGAGATGAAAGGTCGTTTAGGCACATTCCAAATTTAACTTTGATGTTCAACTGGTGTATAGAATTTTCTTTTGGGTGATGGGTGGGGATGAAAGCAACTGGTTTATCATATATTACACTGTTCATTATTAAACAGTAGCATGTACCAATACTTTTGATTTATTTTTTTCCTGAATCAGCATGTAGCAGTATGATATATAGCCTGAGAATATTTGATCTAAAGTTGTTAGAGCACTAATGTTTGTGCAAATGAAGCATTTTTTAAAATAAATTTACCATTGTTGCTTTAGCTGCTAATTTTATGTTTTATATAGTTCTTAGTATTCTTAGTTGCTTCTGCGCCAGTTGGTTTTTTAAGGGCAAAGAGAAAAACATTAAAGGTAGCAAGTATTTAGCTAAGCAGTGTCATTCCTAAAGGTTTTAGGCTCAGGCTCTTCTTGTTTTCGGTCATGGTGTTGCACTTAGATTCTCCAACTTCAGTTTCTGTCTGCTGTTTTCTATATCTAAACTATATATATTAACATAACAGTCCTTTTTTAGAAGCTGAGATGATTAAGGTGGACTTATTTTGTTATGTAGGCTATGCTCCAGTACATTTATTCTGATGAGCTTCCAGATTTAATTGAAATTACTGGCTCTACTTCAACTTGCACTTCTACGATAGTGATGCAGCATCTATTGGCAGCAGCCGATCGATTTGGTTTAGATAGGTTGAAAGAGTTATGTGAGGCGAAATTGTGTGAAGAAGTCAATGTGGATACTGTGGCAACAACTCTTTCTCTTGCTGAGCAGCATCGATGCCCACAACTCAAGGCCATCTGTTTGAAATTTGCAGCTACAAACTTGGGAGGTGCGTGTTCTCCATAGATGTGAGCGGTGAGGCATTTCAGGTTATGTCATTTTTAGTTTTTGTTAGTCATTTAACAACAGCATGTTCATGTCAAGTTTGTGTGGCAAATTTATTTTTCGGCTTAAATGTAAATGCCAGGAAAAGTACTCTTATGGTAAATTTCCAGACTGGCAATAGTCTCTTGAAATACTCCTGTTAAGGACCTAGCTCCTGTATGAATCTGATCGTTTTAGCTTGAACTTGGTTGCCAATGATTAAAGTTTATAGAGATGGGTATCCGTCATTGAGGCAGTTTCTTTTTGACCTTGGTCAAAATGCACTGTTAGCGTGTCAACGGAGTATCTCAAGTGAGGTTCCTTATTGCGCAAAACAACTCTTCTATTATTTGATCTGAGCTTCCCCCGATCAGTTAGTTGATG
This sequence comes from Solanum chiquidenum, assembly GCA_029582725.1. Classification (NCBI taxonomy): domain Eukaryota; kingdom Viridiplantae; phylum Streptophyta; class Magnoliopsida; order Solanales; family Solanaceae; genus Solanum; species Solanum chiquidenum. The sequence continues at coordinate 23,575 of JAJOOS010025571.1, forward strand.
GCTAGCTTGGAAGATATGAGAGAATATTTGAGTGGTTTTGGCTTCTTCAATTAGTATCCCTTGGGGAAAACTTAATATCCCTTGGAAACAAATACATAAACCAAAAATTGTATGTTGAAAAAACATTCAAAATTTGACAGCTGATAGATAGGAGTCATTGCTTATGTTACGCCCATTGAGTCTTTGGTGCCGATTTTGCGAAGATGTGTAATTTGCACTTCCAATTGACAAAAGGAATCATGGTTGATGATTCAATGTGTAGTACTAGACAAAAAAGTCAGTTGTTTTAGGCAAAGTTGCAAATAGCACAGAGTAGCAATAATCTGCTGCCACTTTATCATACAGACACACTGTTAATGTGATTGTTATGTTGGATAAATGGTAAATCAATAATAATAACTGATAGGTAACTTTTCTTGTCATACTAAGTTTGTTTTTAACTGTGGAGAAGTCTGGCTTCATTGGAATTTGAGTAGTTGAAGTGCTTTATGAATGTTTTTTTGTTATCAGTCCATTATGTTTATGATCTTATAAATCATTGGGGTGAATTTTGAAAAACTGGGAAGCCTTCCAATACTAGAACAGGAGTATGTACCATTTTGTTTCAGATTCTTGGTTTCATGCAACATTCAGTCATTCGCTATATTTTAAAGCATGGAATTCTCCGGGCTATTTTCTTGCAGTTGCTGAATTGTTTGATTTCTTTTTTACTAAACAGTGGTCATGCAGAAAGATGGATTCAAGCACTTAGAAGAGAGCTGCCCCTTACTGTTGTCAGAGCTGCTGGAAACAGTGGCATCCGTTGATGAGAAGCCAAGTCTGATGTCTAGCAAGAAAAGGAGTAGCAGCAGCAGCATCTTTGGACTGGATCTGGCTGCAGATGGCGCGGCAGCAGATTCTGTTAACCTTACCGTTAGGCGGGTGAGGAGGAGGATGTAACCTTGTGTAATAGTATAGCCTCTGAAGTGCAATGAGAGTTAGGTTGAGAATGTGTTAATGGAGAACTCAACTAATGAATAGTTTTTCTTATTATTGGATTTGAGAACAGTTTTAGTGATCTGAATGATAACTTGTGGTGTTAGCCTCATATGTTATTTCAGACAGCATAAGGTAGGATAGGTGGGGAAGTGGAAGTTTCTACTAGCTGTAGTTTTCACTACTTGCAGCTTTATGTGAGATACAATATATGAATGAATATGTAAAAAATTCTCCCCGATTAGTAATGTTGACATTATTCTTTATCGTCTGTTTGATTTGCTGTATTAAATGAACAAGGTGTATTAGAATAGAAATATTATTGTTTTGTTCACAAGATAGATTAAAATTATGTATACTTCACTCTCTCCAAAGCCAACCTATAAGATTATACAGTATATATGTTGTCAAACTCTAGTTTATCATATCTTAGAAAATTTTTAGAGGCAACTAAAATATTATGGTTTGGCAAAAAAAAAAAAAAAGGTTTCGAACACTCGTTAATTATTATTTTTCCAAACAAACGCTGAATATTATGAACTCCTAGTGGTTCCACAAGATGGAGAAAATGATCGAAATAATGACACATTTAAAATTATTGATCTCATAGTACTCGAATCCATTATATGCACTGGGACATCTAAAAGGCCAGCTTTTTTTGGAATAATACTTATAATAATGCTACCAATAATTATACTGCGTCTTTTTCTTATTGAAAAATAAAATTAAAATTAAAAATAAAAATATCCCCTTTGCTTTGCCAATCATAACTTCAAAAAATATCAGTGGGCCATAAAAAGGGGTCGTCCTCACAAAATTGGACTCCGTGCTGACAATCCATTTGTCACACGGATCCAACTATTTCAGATCTCCAACCACCCGATTCTATGGCCCAATCATTATATTATATGGCCCAACAAGCCCAATCATTGGACTCCTACGTGGTAATTCCCGTGATCCAAAGTTGATGTTGTACTCATGTCGAATCCTCTAAAAATACATTAAATTGGAAAGATTCAACACTATCATTTTTAAAGAGTCTGAATAACGTAGTTACAAGGTACTTTTCTTAAATAAAAAAAGTGAACAACCTAAAATCTCTTAATAAAACAAATATAAATCAATTTTTCCTAAAAAAAATTCAAAGAAGAATAATTCCTCAAAAGATATTTGGTGCACCTAAAATTCACAAATAGCCTTTTTTTTTTCTAAAAACCTTTTTAATTAAAAAATAAACATTATTATTATCATGACATAATAATGTCACAAATTTCATTTGTGAGTTCTAAAAAAATATCATAATAATTATTTTTTAAAGACGGAGTTGAAAAGACAAAAAGTTATCAAATAGATGCTACTCTTCCATTTTAATTTGTTTGTCTTAATTTTATTTTTAGTCAACCTTTGATGAAGAAGGACTTCTTCTTTTATTGACAACACGTTAATCATAACTTTCCACCTGACATGTTGAATATCAATACATCCAATATATCTTTCGTTTAACACTACAAGTTATAAAAAGTCTTTTTTTACTTTCTTAAATCTGTGTTAAATCAAAACCAGACAAATAAATCAAAACGATGGAGGATATTTGTTCACAAAGATGTCTAAACTCTAAAACAATCACACAATGTTTTTTGAGGCTAAAAAAATGTATGTTATGATCATGTGGCATACGGATCCGTACCCTCAACACCACTTGCCAGCAATGTGGGCTTTGTTTTGTCTATTTATAGTCTTTAAATCATTGGGCCTATTAGGTTTTCATTCATCTATTTGGGCCAGTAGGTGAATATAGGCCCACTGACCCAGCCATTGTCAACATCAACTCTATGGACTGCTCATTGCCCTTCTTTCCCACCCACCAACCAACTCCGTCACGAGAATCAATAATATTCTCACTTATTCCTCAATCTGTCGATTGATTGTAAAGGAGTTGATCCACTTGAGCAAAGCTCACTCGCTCTGATGGAGATAAAGTTTAAAATAAATTAAAGGGGCAAGCTAAATTTGATCGACTCGTCAAAAATAATTTTATTTGCGGCCAAGATATCACAAATTATTTTTTCATCATTAATGTGAATAAAAATAATATTACGATTACGAGATAATTAATCAATGAAATTAGTTATCTCAAGATTTTATTTCAATTAAACATGAGATAAGCTTATCATAAAATTAATCAAAAATTCGTTATTCTTTATTCCTCGTACCAAACGAGTCTTAAATACCTAATATGTATATAAAAATAATAATTAAGAATTAAATAAGATAATTTATTTTTAAAATCTAAAATCCACAGTCCCACTTTTTTCTCACCAACCATTCTGCTTTAGACGTGGCCTTATTTTCCACGACAAATTAAGTAATTTGGCGGTAGGGGCGGTGCTTGACTTTGACTCAATCATAAAATAAAATAAATTACATTAACAAATAAATTAAATCGAAAAGAATATTTTTCTTATAAACTTGATCAAACTTCTCAACCTTTTAAAATAAGAGATTAACTTATATCCACTGACGGTGGAAAAGAAAATTACACTATCATCTCATTTTTAGAAATATATATCAGTTTTTTTAAAAAAAAATCACATAATATTAATATTATTAAAAAATAATAAAAAGAGTGTTATATGGTAACTTGGACTCTAAATTAATTATATGAATTTGTTAAGAATTCTTACTTGACTTATCAAAAGTAAGAAGGATTCTTTCATGCTTTCTTTATCTTTATTATTTTCACGCTCATTCTCCGTCAACACCATTAAAGCAATTGACATACAAAATTGAAGCAATT
>JAJOOS010025572.1:0-25501 GCA_029582725.1 Solanum chiquidenum
GGCCAAGAATAGAGGCAGGTGGAGGATAGTCCCAGCAAGCATTTGGTGGACAATATGGAAGGAGAGGAATTCTAGGTGTTTTGAGAGCATAGAGAACAGTATGCAACAGATTAAGCTTAATTGCATCTTGCTACTATGTTTTTGGTGTAATCAGTTATTTTTAAATGGTCCTGTCTCTATCATTGATGTTTTAGACTCATTATAGACATAGGATCATAGAATCATAGATGTAGGTAGTATTTTGTAAATATGGGACTGCTACAACTCTTGTAAGATTCGGATTCTAACATATATAGAAAAAGTTACCAGTTTCAAAAAAATAACCTGGAGAATAATTACCTACAATATTGTTTGTAGCCTAAGCCTGATATAGGAGCCCTTTCTAGCTGTTAACATGTCAATAAAAAGCTCTCTTCTTTTTGATACTTTCCGATGATAATGATACAGTTCTCTAGCATTTTCTTGAAAAAAATTAACTATTAAGAATTTCTTAAGAACTTGAGTTAAATAAAGAGCTGGAGAGTTTTTCGCTGCAATTTGAAGTACAAAAATGATGCCTCAAGTGGGCACATACATGTATGAGTGAGCAGACAGAATCAGGAAAGGGTGTTGTTTGTTGCTGTTCTTGCATATATTTCTGCCGAGGAATCTCAGCATGTGGTCTTGATATGAATTTACTGTCCCTGACAAGTGAAATGTTAATTATAACTTTTGCAGACTGATCAGAAGCTCCGTGTATGCGATATTTGTGGAGCTTTCTTAAGTGTTTATGACAGGTAAATGCTCCTTTTTCCGTTACATCTTTTGGAACATTTTCCAAGTATAGTTGTGTAGGGAAAGCAAAAAGCTACTTTGAAGTATTGTGTGCTTCAGTTTTTGACATGGTGATTGTACCTCCTTGTCACCAGCAGGCTTTTTTGGGCCCAGTTTTTCGAGGATAAACTTTTGCCGCTAAATAATGTGCGTCTTTTCTGTGTTTATTTTTCAATCATGTTATGTTTAGCCAGAAAGTTATGGGAGCAACTTTATTTTGCTGTTATCTGTTCAATTTTTTTTTCCTAAAATTATTGGACATAGTACTTGAAAATCCAGCTATCCTCACTTCTCTTTTTCTTTCCAGTGATCGTCGCTTAGCTGATCATTTTGGAGGAAAGCTTCATTTGGGATATATGCAAATCCGTGAGAAATTAGCTGAACTTCAGGTAAAGATAAGATATCTACTTGAAGATTTCGTATATTCTGTTGCAGTGTAGGTTCTGTTATTGAAAGTATATAACGAGAACTTTGCCATGCGGTATTTGTCAATACATGTGCCTGTTTCCTTATTTATCTGGTTGCATAAAGTAATCTCTGATTGAACACATTTGATTTTTAGTTCCTAAATTGATATTTTGAATTGTTTGATTCTGGTCCTGGTTTGATGTTTCAGTTTCTTCTGTTGTCACTTTCTACATTTATGCCCTTTATAGTTAATCCATCTTTTACTGATCTTATTATGGTCCATAGGGAAATACGTATTCTCATATCACACCTCATATTTTATTTGATGTTCATAAATGAGATATGAAAGGTTATTAATATTTTTATGGAACCGTATTAGGGTAGAATTTAAGACGGGGTAAAATTGTTGAATAAGTGACATATGTTTGGCTTCTTAAGAGCTAAAAAGGGTTGGTAGTTATATGAAGGAGATCATCATCATAAAGGAGAGTATAATCAATTCTTTAATGCATGAATCAATATATTGATCTGCTGGCTTTAGGTTCTGCCGTTTCCTGCATCTTCCTTTATGAACAGAAAATACAGTTAAATCTCCTATGTTGTCCAGCCTTGCTTGACAAGGATGAAACTTAGTTTGGTGGTGATGGTTTATGACTGCTAATATCTGTTAGCAATTCAATTTTTGCTATTATAATGTTCTCCTATATAATGTGTGTGAATATGCTTCTCAATTATTTGCTAGAGAAATTTATTTTGTTTTCCATCATGTTTGAAAATTTCGTGCCTTCCTGTTTTTCATTATGTGCACGTTCCCTATTGATTTATAAAATTTGGAACTTGATGAGGATGCTACAAGGTAAGACTTAGGTCAATGTTCCTTTTAAATTTTGAAATTGACTAGTCAATTAAAGAACGGAAGAATAGGGATTATCATTCTGTACTTCACAATTTTGTTCTTTGAATATGTGTTCATTGTAATTTCACTGGAACACAACTATGGGAGTTTGTGATATGCTTCATCTGTGCTTTCTCAATGATGAATTGCCAGGAAGAAAGAAACAAGAAGCGCAAGGCAATAGAAGAAGATAGGAGGTTGGATCTCCTGTTGTGACATGCTTATTCAGCATTACTGTATCTACTTTAGCTTTTACCATCTTATCTTCAAGTGTTCAATATTACTATGCAGATCTAAAGAAAGGAAAAGCAGGGAACGCGAGAGAGAATCAAGCAGGGATAGAGTTGATAACCGTGAAGTGGGGAGAGATCATGATCGCAGGAGTAAAGATCGCAGCTATGATCGCGATCGTGACAGAAACAGAGACCGCTCTCGGAACTATGATTCAAGAAGTCACAGGAGATCACGTTCACGGTCAAAAGAAAGGTCAAGGGATTATGATCGCCACAGGTTCTTATTTTTTTTCACTTGGCATATTGCATTGTATACATAATCTTGACCCTTGCAATGCCAAATCAATTGTATACACAAAGAAACGTAGTTTCAATATAATTATCCACTTGGTTAGCAAATATAGGTATTGATGCACGCACTATTGTATTCTCTTTACTATGCATTTGATAAAAGTTTCTTGTTCAATATTCGCTAACAGTTTTTTTTCTTTCCCAGGCGTTACGATCGCTACTAGGTGAAAGTTGCTGTGGCATGGGGAGTGTCTTTGACTTGGTGGATGTTTGGTACTTGGTAGTATCTAGGAGATGATGTCATATATATACTGCCTGTTTTTATTTGGTCGTTTTTTGGATTATGAAGTGGTAGGGTGAAGTTTGATAGTTGATCTTCAAAATGACATGTACGTTTTATGGTCTAGCTAGTGTTGTGACATTTTTTTTATTGTACCACCCTTTGAGATTGCACCTCTTATGGAGATAATAACCCATTTAAAACTCCCCAGGCTGGGCGATTTGATTGTGTCTTTGGTTTTTTAAGTTTCTAACTAAAATGCAACATAAGTCTTTGAGGAATACAAAGTCTGGCCCCAAGAGCAACTCTTATGGCTCGATTTGTTGACGTTGCATAATACTCTTGTTTCAAAAAGAGCGGTTTAGTTTGATTTGACACGGAGTTTAAGAAAATAAATAAAGAAGATTTTTGAATTTTGTGGTTCTAATTTATGTCATGTCAAATGTACAAAGTTGTTCTTTAATCTTGTGGCTTTGAACATGTCATGTGGCAAGTTGAAATTAAAATGTTATCAAAAAAAAGAAAAAGATCATTTTTTTTTAAACAAGACAATTTTAAACGGAGGGAGTATGTTTTATGTATATTCATTCAACAAAAACTATACTTTACACATAGAAGTGACAAACTAACAGTATCATATTTATCCCGTTTTGAAATATAGGATTATCTAGTTGTCGATTCACAATTTATCGGAAGAAAAATGAAATCAACTTATGAATATATATTCTCAAATATTTACCTATATGACCTTTAAACTATGCGTATATATGTACGAATTTTAAACCTTTACCTCCATATATTTTTGCCTTGTTTTGTGACTCACCCATATAGCACTTGAACAAATAAAAGACACAAATTCTTTCGTCTGCCACGTCATTCAGATTTGGTCCAAGGGGCCCACATGCTGACTTGTTAGATCAGACTGTTCCGAAACTAAAAACGACATCGTTTAAGCATTTCTCCATTATCTCCACACTCTCTTTGGATTCATCGACACACTCTGTTTTCTTCTCTCTTCTCTTCTCCTCTCTCTGAATACCGGCGAGCAAAATGACGACGTCGTTCGGAACAACGGCGACGGCGAAACCGGCGGCATCTGCTTCACCGGCAGTATTTCCGGCCAAAAATACCCTGAAATCCTTGACTTTATTACCTTTCTGCCATCATCGCCATTACAATCATTTACGTTCCAAATTATCTATCACGCCCAAACTCCGATTCTCCTGTAAGGTATTACCATTTCTCTGCACTTTTTCCCCCTCATTTCACTTTCCTTCAATTAATTTTGTTTTTACGGCCCTCCCTGTATGAAATAGGCATATTATTTAGATTCAGTGAGTTCGGAATGAATACGATTTGTTAAATGTGTACATTTTGGAAATAAATTCACTTGTTTATCTAGCTAGCTCGCTCTCAGGTGGTACCGTGGTAGCATAAATCAAGCCATTCTTTTTTGAGATTGCAACAATATACCTAGTGTAATCCCACAGGTGGAGTCTGAGAAGGGTAGTATGTACACAGACCTTACTTCTGCCTTTGCACGGTAGAGAGGTTGTTTCTCATAGACCCTCGGCTCAAAAGAAGTGTAAACAAATCATGATAGAATGGAAAATAATGACAACAAAATAGCAAGATAAACAGATCAAATGAAGCAACAACTAATAGTGATGCATGATCTATTATTTATTTTGTTACATGGAGTAGGATTCACAATTTTTATCCGGGATGCAGATTACTACTGCAAAGACTAGTGTAAATCTACTAGAACAACATCTATTATGTCTTAATCACGAACTAGTTTGGGCTCCATTATATTTATATATGATAAAACTACCGTTCAGTCTCAAACTAGTTGGGGTCGACATATTTTTAGAAATGATTTTCAGCTATACCATATAGTTTGAATTGAGGTTACTGTGAAAGGGTGTATTGGCCAATGGTTTTATTTCTATTCTTAGTATAATTTTATATCTTTTGGGTATTGTTTTGCTTGTGAAACTTGATATGAGAACACACGTAAAAGAAGTGAATATCTCCAAGCTGAAATTGAAGCTGGAAATGGAAAAGACACCTTATATGTTATTTTAGATGCAACGAACGAAGTTAAGCTAATTAATTGGTGTAAAGGTTTCAGCTTTGGTATTAATGAATGTTCAATTTTTAAAAATGGTTTCATCCTTTTTATTTGTTCTGCTATTCTCTTTTCTGCTTTGCCATTAATATTGAGTAGAAAAGAGTATCCAGAGTCCTTTGTTAATGATTTTTCCTGGGTCAGGGAAATTGACGAAGTAAACAACAACAAAAGTTATTTTAGTATTGTTTCATATTTTGAGAAAACCTAAAATATTTTGGAAACCAATAAATTAACTGAAGAACTGCACTTGTATTAACATTGCTATTGTAGCAGTTTCAGAATCTAACATTTACAGTCAGTGGATACAAAATGTGTCCTACATGCGCACAAGCATAATCTTTTTCACATATGTACTTATGATCAAACCAAAACAATGTGTTCAGTTGAATCCATTGAACCCACTCTCGATCTGCCTCTGCGATGTAGTATCTTCTTTCCTTGACAGGTTTTCTGTTACTGTGAAGACCCTATGGCCTATAGTATTTCATTGGCGATCTTGTATCAATTGTAGTGATGTAATTCGTTTGTTGAACTTTATTTCAGATCGGCAAAGGTATAATTTTGTTGATTAAACAACACTAAGACTTTGTTGAATATGTACAACAAAAAGCAAATAATACATTCCCTTAATTCTGAATAAATATATTCATTTGTTAAACTTGAAAGAACCCTTCACAGGGCACTTTTAGTTTGAAGGAAATTGTCTCTTAAGAACATTAGGTAGAATTAAAATATTGTTTTGAGTGCATTTGCTTTTAGAAGTAGTTAAAAAGTAAAGGGTTGCTCTTGTATCATTCTACAAGAAGTTGATTCTGCAGCACTTGCGCAACTATTCATGAGTTCTTCTCATCTGCTTTTTTCTTCTTTTGGAAAATGGTGATAGATTATATAATATGCTTAGAACTTGTCCTATGAAAGAATTTTTTGGACCACCACCCAAGTGGCCAAGTAATACCCTGTGTAACTCATTTAATGGAAGAACCAAAGTACAAATCCCCATTTCCCAAATTTGTCAGAGATAATTTTTCTTTTTTTACTAGTACCAGAGGAAGAAAGACTGATGTGGCTATAATCTTCCTTTTTTCTGTAGGGTCTACAATCTAGTTGGAATTATTCAGCTGTAACAAGAGCCCAATCGAATGAGGTAAGATTCTTTCAAATGGTTTTCATTGGAGGAATTCTTTCAAATATTGTAGCCTTTGTGAAAACCTTTTTGGGACCATCTGTTGCCTTCAAGGTTGCTCTTGGTGGATCTTCAAATAATTCAGCTGCTCCTATCACCCAGTCAGAAGATGTGAAATCACCAAGTGAGACTTCATCTGCAACTTCGGTATCAGAGGAAGTAATATCTAACTTTATTAGCCAAGTTTCAAGCCTTGTCAAGTATGCATTCCCATTTTTTTTTCACATCTCTGAAGAGACTTTTCATGAATAATCATGACAGACTGTCCTTTGTGCAGGCTAGTTGATTCTAGGGATATTGTGGAGCTGCAGTTAAAACAACTTGATTGTGAAATTCTAATCCGTAAGAAGGAGGCACTACCACAACCACCTGCTCCTGCTCCTGCACAAGCTCCATTTATACAATCATATCATGTACCATCTATACAATCTAATGCACCTCCTCCACCTGCACCTGCACCTGCTCCAATTCAAACCCCTGCACCTTCTCCAGCTGCAGCAAAGTCAGCTGATTCATCTCTTCCACCGCTCAAATCCCCAATGGCAGGGACATTTTATAGAAGTCCAGCACCCGGTGAACCAGCATTTGTGAAGGTACTGCATGTCCATCTTTATGTAATAAATTCAAATATGGAAACCTCAAAGATTAAAAAAATTGAAGTTTATGGTTTAATGCGCTCTCTCAATGCATTTGGTTTCCATGATATGCATTACAACAGGTCGGAGACAAAGTGCAGAAAGGTCAAGTTCTTTGCATTATTGAAGCGATGAAGTTGATGAACGAAATAGAGGTAACCTTTTCCTTTGGCTATTGCCATTGCCTGCTATATTGTTTTCTTGTACTTATACGAGACCTCTGTTTCATGACTTTTAACTATTTTTAAATTTATATATCTGCTTTTAAATTGGTGCCAAAAAAATTGTGTTCTTACCTGCACAACTTTTAGTAAGGCATTGAACCAAATTGAAATCATGATTAGTAATTGTTTGCTCATTCATCAAAGAAATAATTTATTGCCTCTCTGCTGTTTTTTCCCAGTGTGGAATAGATGTAGCATCAATGCATCATAACTCTCAAAACGATGCAGGAAGAAAGATTGCATTTGTCTTCTAATGTCTAAACCTGCTTTCTACTTATACAAACAAGCAATGAGGTCTCCAAAAGGATGACCTAGTGGTTGAGGCATGAGAGATCCCAGGTTCTCATTCTAGCTACCACATTTGTGTGACCTCATGCTCTAGCCTTGTGAATAGGATTACCTTGGGAACCTATGCCTGTGGGCTGGCCAGGCTGCATGATGTATTAGTGGGGGTGTGCACAAGCTAGCTTGAGACAAAAAGCTTTGGGTTGTCATTTTACCATCTAACGACTCCTTTCCAAAACTGATGTCCGTTGGTTTTGCTAGAGCTTGCAAATTTGTAAAAGAAAATAAACAGGAGAAATATTAAGTATCTTTAAATATGTATGTTTCTACTCTACTAGTCCAGACCACATCCAATATATATATTGGACAAACTATATATTTCTAGTCTACCAAACAAATTAAGAATTTTTTTCTTAGACTATTTACTTATATTATTAGAAGTAGTAAAGGAAGATACCCCAAGATTCTGGGGGTTTCAATGAATGATGAACAGGCATAGATTTTATATTCTTGTAGTGGCACTTCTGGGCTTGTGGATTGTTTGGGCATGCCGCATGCTTAAACTTTGATGATACTTGGTGGATCTAGTTTGGACATGTAAGGTTTGCTATGAAATGTAAATAATGTTTGGGAATACCTTTTTCTACTTGAGATTCATCTGGTAATTGGTATAGTAACATTTTTACTGTCATTGTAGACTTAGCAACATCCTTTGGTGCTATTCTAAATTAGAACAATAACATACTCAGTGTGATCCCACAAGTGGGAGGAGGGCGGGGTGTACTCTGTTTTTGTTCATTATTTATCTTGGTACTGCATTATTCTCTTCATTTGTATGTAATAAATATCTGCTTTTGTATTAGCAATTCAATTTAGAATTGGCATAGAATTGACAATGAAAGAAGGATGAATTGCCAATTGGCATCTGTTAGAGGGATTAGTAGATCAGTGAAGTCTTCTTTTCATGAAGATGAGTGTAAGTATATGTCTTAGTGGTTAGGAAGTGAACAAAATTTCTTGCAATAGCTACTCAATTAATTCAGGACGCCAATATTAAAGAAGTTGAGGGGCCTTGTTGTTCCTTGGAATGGTTGAAGTTGACAGATTTAGAAATAAGGGAAACATCTAAATCTTGTTAGAGAACCATAACTTCTTTATTTGTATTTTTTGAAAGAAAAATAAAATGTTAAGAGTATATGTGGAGCAGGCATTCAGTGTTTATTATTGTATAATTATACTGCGAATCCATAAGTTTATTTATTTTACAGCCCCTCATTCTTCGTTTTCTAACATGCTGGTTTTGTCTCTGCTGGAGTTGTCATGTAGATGAACTCATGCCAGTTTCAATATTTCCTTGCCCTCATGTTGCAGAGAAATCCTTTCTTGTCGACCTGATGAAATTTTGTGGAAACTAGTGGTAGTTATGACTGATGTCGCTATTTCACCTATGTCGTCCCACTATGAACTAATAGTTACATCAAAGCTCGTTCCACTGTATGTGATACTTGGAAGACATTAGAGAGTTGATGAGAGAATGATGATAGGAAACCTTGGGCTAATTCTGTTAAAGCATTCATTTGCTGCTTCACTCAAAGACAACATTATTAACTCCCTGATTTTGCCTCCTACTTTTGCATTATCCTCTTGATGCGCTTTTCTAGTTCCACATGATTGTTTGATGTCAGTTTCTTTTAGTTCGTTATTGTTAAGAAAATAGGTCTGGGCTAATTAAATCCCAAAAACTAGCTTAAGAGGTGAACGTTGCACAACACCATATAAGGAGACAATAATCTCATTCCTTCAATGGACGTAGGAGGATCTAACATCCTCCCCCCGCACGCTCTAGCTTGGTTAACTGGAGCATGAATAACGTAAAGCTGGGTTCTGATATCCATGAAATGGACCTTGCCCCTAACTTAACCTCAAAAGTTGGTCATGCAATGAGGATAAGACCATATAAGGAGACAACCTATTCCTACCTGCCAATGTGGGGCAATTTAAAAGTTATCCTTCGCTAAATTTGACTGCTATGCTCTATCTGTTCCCTTCAGGCTGATCGGTCAGGAACCATCGTTGAGGCTGTTGCTGAAGATGGAAAACCTGTCAGTGTTGATACTGTGAGTTTCTTGACTAACCTAATCCAACTATTCAGTTTTGTTAATTGCATTTCCTTCCTAATATCTTATTTATCTCTCTGCAGCCTCTGTTTGTCATCAAACCATAGAACCGTTCGAGTAAGACCCAGGAAACAATATGCAGAGGAACTTGGCAGGTGTTTGTTTGCCTTGGGCTTATGATATTTTGCAGTATTTCAGTTTCAGTGAGTATGTTTGCAATGACTGGTAGTGCGATGGAATAGACGATTCTTGCTAAAACTCATTAGGAGAGTTTAATGTTTAATCTTGAGGTATTCTTTGGCATTTTATTGTGGATTCTAGCTTACTCATTTTTCCTTCTTTTTGACATATTTATGTGAGGTTTGTACCTCGAAAACAATCTCATCAAATTAAGGATTGTATGCAGTTTGATTATTTCCCCCCCAGGCCTTTTCTTCATTGTTTAATCATTGCCTTGGAAAAGAATCATCGGAAATGGCGGATCATACGATACTTATAATTGTTATTTCATCTGAAATACTTGACCCATGTTGACTCGACAAATTTATTACAAGACTTCTCATTTCCTCACATATGTTATGTTAGAATCAATTTATACCGATATTATAAAATGTGAAAGACGAATACGGTAATTTAGCTTTCTTGATTACACTCCATGGTAAAATAAAACATTGGCAAGAGAGATTTTAACAAGACAAGATCTATTGCAATTTTGCAGCACAAATACATCACTTCCATTTTCTCTAATGAGACTTCATTATCCACGGCTATACACTGAATTTAGTTAGAACTAATTACGACATTCATAGACATTATCTGCTTCATATTTAAACAGAAGAAATAATAGAAAGAAAAAAAAAATATTTAACTTGATCGCACACCCTCAATTGCTGCTACTAAATCATCAAGTTTTGCTCCGGTGACTTCTTTAACGATCTTATTGTTCTTCAGAATCTTGAATGTCGGAACCACCTTTATGCCTAGTTCCTTCGCTAGTGGCTGCCAAAAATTATCACATTGATCAATTCTACAGTGTATTGTTTCATTAGAAGGAGAGGTGGTTTAAAGAATACATACCCTGTTGTCCTGGTTACAGTCCAGCTTCAGAAAGACCACATCGTTATATTTCTTCGATAGCTCTTGAAACTTTGGAGCGATCACTTTACAAGGACCACACCTGCAGGTGGGATTGAAATCAGAAAACCAAGACAGAGTGAGCTATCAACTTGGGACTTGGGAGGCTTTCATTTGCAAGGTGTAGAGCTATGGATGAGAGCAATTTTGGTTCTCAATCATATACCAACTACCCACCTAGGTAGAATCTACCCCATCTTCAAAACTGTTTGGCGACAGCAGAAACTTATAGAACTATCAATTGCCAGTTAACATTCTTTCTGCAACATCCAAATAAGATTTTACTACATTCACTCCACCCCGTAAGGTCAAGACAAAGCAGAGAGTCAAATGAAAGTTGCTTAAGCCAAGAAACCAGCAGTCATATAGGTTCTCAACTATCTATCAATAATCACTTCAATTTAGGAGAAAACGATTGATGAGAGGCTAATCCATGCTAAGCATTAAATTTTGAAGATAACTTTCTGCTCCAAGTTGTCCAAATAAAAGAGTTCATCTCCCTTTGCTGATTGGAGCTCGTTCTGCTCCAAGTTGTCCAAATAAAAGAGTTCATCTCCCTTTGCTGATTGGAGCTCGGCCTTTGACTCCTTTTGCCTCTACTTTTCATGTCACTGCGTACAAGTTTAGTTTATTGGGATTTACTTCTAAAGACGGGAATTCATTTTCATCAAACCATATTTAAACTAATCAGCTTAATTCATTCTCCTACTCTAAAACCTCCCAAATTATGTTAGTAAAGCAAACTTCTCGCCAATAATGGAGTGACATGAGAACCACACCATTTAAGTTCAAATTAGTTTTCCAGTGGAATGACATGAAAACAAGATCTTTTTAGTTCAAATGATCTCCTCGTGAGTATCTGGTTGTTGACTCGGAAACCTCCTTCCTCCTAATAAGATAAGGATTTTGCCAATCATCTAGCACATGTCAATCACAAATGAATCAGAGTCAGCTATATGAATCCTCTTAATCCATTCTGTTCCAGTCTATGGATTCATAATCTAGTATATTCTTCTCAGGAAAACAAATAGAACTCTGTTGCAGTATTCACAGAATTCATCTTAGTTTCTTTTCCTCTTTATTATATAGAAGTAGTGTGCGGCTCAGTTTACTCGGACCTCAAATATTCTACCGAGTATTTGCATCCTTTTCACCAATATTTTCCGTCTCCACTATACTTCGAACATTGCTCAACCAAGGTAGTTCATTTCGAGCTTCATTGACCAGTAAGTCACACACTTGTATGTTAATTATCATAATTATGATTATAATTACCTTAACTATCAAATTACGCCAATCCTCCTATCTTTTATCAGGATTACACTAATATTTAGCTTTAAAAAACTTGGAGAAAAGGATAAAACAAAATTAGCAGTGATTCTTATCATAATTAAGCACTAAATTCATCAAATCTAAAAGGAAATAGGAAGTATATGTAATTTTACCACTGTGTATACATGTCAACTACGACAGTTTTTTCACCGGCGGCTTCAACAATCGGCCAAAAGGTATCCTTACAAACTTCCGTCACCTGTCCCACCGTCACAGTCGTAGTAGTAACAGTAGCATCTGAGCTACTACAATTCACCTTCAAGCTCAATCCTCTGTTCCTCAAAACCCTAGACGAGAAGCCATAATCTCCTGCAACGCATACCACTGACTGCTTGTTGAACCTCCACGGAGAAGATGCCGACTGCGCCGGCGCCGGCGCCGGCCCCATTGATGACTTCAATGGTACCTGATTTACTTGAACTTGTAACGCCATTTTCGCTATTATCAATCTATGCGTATAGCTTGTATGTATAGGTAGAGAGAGTGGAGGCAGTGTGTGTGTGAGAGAGATAAATGGCGGAGGATTTGAAGGGAGAAGGAGAGTGTTTGAGAGAGGAAATGACGAAATTGTTCATTGAGATATTCTTTTTTGAGTTTGTTGAGGATTCCATTTAGGGGTGTTTTGGTCATTTTAAGGGTGTATGATCTTGTGGTAGAAATTGCATTTGATGGATGAGTCCAAAATGATGGAAGGCAACGTGGAATCATTGGTCCATATAAATTGAATTTTTTTTCTATTTTTTGGAAAATCTTGTGGTAAGAAAGATATAAATTAAATATTCCGATTGTTTTAATTTGTTTGTCTGATTTTGATTTGATATAAAGTTTAAAAAAGTAAATGACATTTTTTGAATGACATAACAGATAAATCTCATAAATGTGTTCTTTAACTTTGTTTCAACTTGTATTGATGTTCTTAAACTTGTATAAAGTTGAACAAATAGACATATGTGTCTTTCCGTCCTATGTAGTGTCTTATGTGTAATATGTTTATGTAGGACATGTATGTTTACTTGTTCAATTTTATACCAATTTAATTATCTACTTGTGTACGTTCAAAGTTAGAAGGAAGAGATGTAGTTAAAGGGCATATTACGTATTATGACAATATAAAAAGACCAAAAAAGGTCCTACTATGCTTTTATATGTCAAAATAAAGTATAGCGAACTTTAATATTTTTAATATTGGTATAATGTCAATAATATATGAGTTTACTTATAAAAAGATGATCAGATTTATATAATTTGATAGATTGACTCTAATTTGATCGAGATTGAAGTATTATCATTAAAGGTATCAATAGATTTTATTTTCACTCTCTACATATAGTGGCAGTTTTGATTTTTCCATGAATATGATTTAGATGATAATTTTTTTATAATACTTCAAAATTGATATTTTTGGCGTAAAAAATTAGTGCCAAAAACATCGACTTTTCTTGTCGATCTTTCGCTCAATCAATTGAATAACAATATCTTCATTTAGGTCACTATTCAACATCTTCAACCCTTAGTTGTATAACCCCGGCTCAGAGAATTACTCTCGCTATTTAGCCCTTCGTTCCGCCAACAAAGAAGTCATCCTTGACGATTTTCCATTCCTTCCCTGCCGAGCCGCCTCTCTTCGCCATTCGATGCTTCCGCCTCCCCTTTTTATAACATACCCAGGCGCCCTCCTTTCCAATCACTAAGAGAAAAAAAAGACCAATCAAAGCCCTATCTAAGTAAAGTTTCGTCTGTTATTTTTTCGGCTAAATCTGCTTCTATATCCTCCTCTTATCTTAGGGGGTAATCAAGCTGGTACTTGCGGGTTCAGGGGCGGCATCAAGTCGGAAAAGTGTTGCAGAAAGATAAAGATCTGCACTTCCCTTTTACAACATAGGAGGGGGGGCCTCGTTCCTAAAAAGCCTTTCCGATAACTTAAAGCTTATTGTTTTTTCATTCTAATAGATTTCACTTCGTTGGCATAACTTCCTCTTTACTTATAAAAAGGGGCAAGTAAAGAAAGTAAATAATGATCCAAATAATCTTTGATTGTTTTTTATTTGTGTATCGTGACAGTAATATGATAAAGTAATGATTTTTTTCAAGTTTTTGAAAGTAGAAAGAATTGTTTGTTACGATATTAAACGATGAGGAGGAATATATACAATGATTGAAAAAAAATGAACTATTTCACAAAGTTCAAAGACGAATCTAGACCATTTTTTATAGTTAAGTCTAAATTTGAACATTTTTCCTTGTAAGAAAGGTCCACATGTTGGAAAACATATGATGCTAGCCAATAAGAACAAATGTAGTCTAGTGTTATGACAACAAGAATAAAACTAACACACTAAATAATTTCACAAAGTTTAGTAGCAATTTTGAACCTTTCTAAAACAACATGTTCTTATAAGGAAAATGTTCAAATATGTTCTCAAACTTCATGAAATAATTCGAATATGTCCAATGTTTAAAGATAAGCTAATATATTTGTCTTTATAAGATTGTCTTTAATGTATTTTTATTCACAAATGATAAAAATAATAATCAAATTTTAACCTCTTTAAAAGAAAAATAATAAAAATTATTCTAGATCCATGAAAATAAGTCTTAGTTATTATAAACTATAAGAAAATTGATCCATATTTACCCTTAACGTTTAATGAAGAGCTTTTTTTTAAATAAAAAAAACAAAACTGGGCATTAAGCCCTTTATTAAAATAAAATCAATTCTAGATACAACAGACCAGGCCCAAAAGTGACCTGGCCCAAAACAATTAAGTAACAATATTTAATGAAGAGCTATTATTCCAACCACATACTATTTTAGTAACAATTGTTTGTTTAAAAAAATAGATATATGACGAAATGCATAAATATTGTCTTTAACTTAACCTCATTTTACATTTACGTCATTCAATTTTGGGTGTACATAAATAGATACTTAAAATTGTATAAAGTTGAACAAGTAGACACATGAGTCAAACGTGACATAATGCAAGTAGGATACCATATAGGACACAAATTTCCCTGTAGGATGCTACATAAGATGTGTGTGTCTACTTGTTCAACTTTATAAAAGCTTAAGTGTCTACTTATACACACTCAGAGTTGGAGGACATAAATATGAAATGAGATCAAGTTAAATGGCATATTTATGTATTATGCATTTATATTCATTAACTAATATGGTTATAATTAACACTTACAATTTTGAGCTAATGAGATTTTTATTTTACACCTTAGTATAAAACAAGTTTTATAATAGGCATAATACATAAACGTGTTGATTATGCCTTCCAATTCTGGATCTACACAAATAACACATGTGTCTTACTTGGTGTCGAATGTATCGATTCATGTAGAATATGTGTGTCTACTTCGTTAGTTTTATACAATTTTAAATGTCTACTTGTGCAAATTCAAAGTTTATGGTCATAGACAGTTGAAGTCGAGTTAAATAACATATTTATGTATGATGTACATAAGCATGCCATTTAACTAGACCTCAACTAGCATCTACGCCCTCAAACTTTGGATATGTCTAAGTAGATACTTAAATTTGTATAAAAGTTGAACAAATAAATATTTGTATCCTACATGACGTCCTATGTGGAAATTCGTGTCTTGTGTGACATCCTACGTGTATTTTGCCATATAAAATGCATGTGTCTATTTATTCAGCTTTATATAAATTTAAGTGTGTCTATTTATTAAAAAAATATAAATATAAATACTAGTTAAAGCTAAGTTAAAGGGCAACACGTATTTATTTATGTAATTATTATATCTTCATAATATGAGTGGGTACTCAGGATAAGCACGTAGACAGCGATACACTTGAATTTTACCCAAAACCCTTCGAGGGTTTTCGAGTTGTTCAAATAGAGCACCGAAGAAACTCAAATCTCTGATAGAGATCATAGTAAAGTGTTCTCTCTGCCCTAACCCACCCCCACTCCCCTCTCGCGAACCCCACAATCTCCGAAGAGCAGAAATCTCAACATTTCCATTCTAGGTCACCATTCAAATTAGCAAGATGCATGCTCCAGTTCTTGTTATGCGTAAGTTTTTGTTTTTCCCCCTTTTTTGGGTTTTTTTGTTCATTTTCTCCACTTTTCCGTGTATTTTCTGGATACCTATTTGCTTGTTTTGCGTGAAAACGTGTCGAGTGGAGTAGAACGGATCTGGAGGATTCATGTAGTGTGACCGGAACCAGTTTGGGATTGAGGTTTTAACTAATTGATGGAGGGGAATTGAGAGATAAGAGTTTATGTTTAGCCGAATCTTAACTTGTTGGGGTTTGAACTAATTGATTGATTGTCTCATTTTTAAAATGCTCGATCTGTTTGTGCAAGATTGAGTTTTTAGACACGGGTTGAGTAAGATGGGTTATAGGGTGTTTGAGGATGTAGTAATTACTATGGTTTTGAGCTTCTGTTAGGGCTCGTTTGGTAGGGTGTACAAGAACAATGGTGAATAGAGTGTATAGCTAATGCTTGTATTAGTTATGCTAAGTTATTGCATATGCAGATTTAGTTAGGGGTAGTTTGGTAGGGTGTACAAGAACAATGTTGCATAGAGTGTATTAGTAACTATGTTGCTTGGACTCTTCAAAAATGTCAACGGGTGCGTGTCGGATTCGCCAAAAGTAGTGTATTTTTGGAGAATCCGAGACGGGTGCGGCATCAAAAGTGAAAAGTCCACGCAACTAAGATTAGTAATGCTTGTATTAGTTATGTTAAGTTATTTCATATGCTCAGCTTGGTTTGGTGTATTAAAAATAAGATGTGTTGCATGATTTCTAAAATAAATTATTTGTTTATATAAATACCCTCTACAAATATGGTAGACGTGGAAAAGGTTTTGAGGGGAAATTTACCATGATAGTGCACGCATTAAAACCCTTGCATTGCTAATTCTATGATTTGTATGTACTAGTTACATACATGCTTAAAGAAATGTATCAAACAAGGTATAAATAATATACAAAGCTAATGCATGTATTATTCTATCTGATGCATCCTTCCAAACAACCCCTTAGTGTTTTAGTTTCTAGGACCCATTTTATTAGTTGTTTTCTTACAATGGTGTATTGAGCAGAGGATTTTATGAAACGTGAGCAAGGTGGCAAGGTACAACGGGCAAATGTCCAACTTAGTTATCTTAAGTTATTGCATATGCAGGTTTTGGTTAGGGGTAGTTTGGTAGGGTGTACAACAACATCGTGTATTAGTAATGTTTGTATTAGTTAGGCTAAGTTATTTCATATGCACAGTTTGGTTTGGTGTATTAAAAATAAGATGCTTGGCATAATTTCTTAAATAAATTATTTGTTTATATAAATACCCTCCACAAATATGGTAGACGTGGAAAAGGTTTTGAGGGGAAATTTACCATGATAGTGCACGCATAAAACCCTTGCATTGCTAATTCTATGATTTGTATATACTAGTTATATATAAGCTTAAAGAAATGTACCAAACAAGATATAAATAATAAACAAAGCTAATGCATGTACTATTCTATCTAATGCATCCTACCAAACGACCCCGTAGTGTTTTAGTTTCTAGGACCCATTTTATTAGTTGTTTTCTTACAATGGTTGTATTGAGCAGAGGATTCTATGAAACGTGAGCAAGGTGGCAAGGTGCAGCGGGCTAATATCCAAGCGGCAAAGGTACTTATTTGTTCATTTTTCCACTGTCCATTCTTAGAATAATAAGTAAACACATTAATAATTTGTATTTTTTTTATATGTTTACTGATATACTTGTTTTTTACTAGCTGTTAAAATGGCATGTTTGATGTGAACTTCTATGTTTATTCGTCGGACATCTAAATGAAGGAATATATTGTTGATCCTTTTGAAATTTCTACATTTCTGTGCCCACTAGTTTGAGTTCCTGCTGTTTCCTTCTATGCATTTATGGATCATTCACTTGCTTATTCAACCATGCTAAATTGGACTTGACTTAGCTGATTGCTTTGTTGATATTCTTCTTTCATTTATTTGTTGTGGCTTTTGTCAATAAAATTGCATAATGTGGTTATACACAGGTTGCACTAAAATGCATGTTGACTGGTGTTCCTGAAAATGATTATTGAGTTGAATATGTGCTTATATTGGGTCCTTTTCTCATTATGTTGTCTAAGCAATCCTGCGAGCGTTGCTATTGATAATTTTCCTTAGGCAGTATCAACATTATGCAAGAATGAACGCGATTCTTATAAACACCAAGAACGATTGAGAATTTGTAGAAATCTTAGCCGTATTTTGGATGCTCTAGAAGTTTGAGGAGGCAAGTCTATTTGCTAGTTCAAGTGTCTTCAAGGCATTTCTTTGATTTGTTGCTCTCAACCTAAAACAACAAACTGCATGGAAAATTAAATTAGAAAAAGAATACATTGGACAAATAAGGGATTTGAATCCCTCTTATTGGGGTTCAAATCTTAGCGGAGGCAAAAAACTAGGTGACTTTTTCCCATTTGCCCAAGGGCAGAGTCACCCAATACTTGTGCGGGTGGGAAGTAGGGTAGGGAATATTCGAGCTGAGGGCATACTTGTCTGGATACCACCCTCATAACAAAATAAAGTGGGAACGATGAATCATATATTTCTCTGTATTTTCTCAGAATTTATAATTGTTTGTCACAGCTCATGTTAGTACGTATGTTAGTTCTCTTATGTTTTGTTTTGTTGCCAGGCTGTTGCTGACATTATCCGCACCACTTTGGGACCACGATCCATGTTAAAAATGCTCCTTGATGCTGCTGGAGGTAAACTATTTTGTACACATGTTGAAACATGTCATGAGGGTATCCTCTCTCTTGGTAGTTTTGGTGGAAGTCATGAATGTTAATGAATAATTTCAGGAATTGTAGTAACCAATGATGGAAATGCAATTCTCCGTGAGCTAGATCTTGCTCACCCTGCAGCCAAGGTATATGCTTTCTCTCTCTCTGCTGACCCCTAGACATATATGTTTGTGTGTGTTCCCTTGTTTGGTTCATGGATTTTTGTTTTGGTTGTGTTAATGTTTGATTGCATGCCATACTCTAATGAATATGTTTGTGGTCACATTGTTGTGTGCTTGCTTTCTTGTTTAAGCTTTCATATTGGTTATATCTTTCTGCTGCTGCAGTCAATGATTGAACTAAGCCGCACCCAAGATGAAGAGGTAGGAGATGGAACAACATCAGTAATTGTCCTTGGTATGGCTCTATTTAATTTTTTTGTCATTTAGGTGGATGGTTTTATCAGTTAAATTGTTGTTGTCATGCAACTCATTAACTCACTCACCTCTTTATCTTAGGTATCTAACGGTTAATTGTGTAATCAATTGATACATATTGTCTAGCTGTTAATTGTTTGAGGGGTGTTCAGTTGGGGGGGTTCAGTAATCTTAAGTTTCAGTTTGCCTAAATTCTCTAGAAGAGCAGCCACTAGATTCCATGAAATGAACAGGCAAACACTTTAATAATAGAGCTCGGTCTGTAAGTATTTGGGATTTAATTTCAGTTTCACTATATCGAAGTCCTTCCCCAAATTTGAATTTATTTGAAAAAGCATTCTACTTGAATCAAAACTCAAACTGAGGATACAAATAAGAACATCAATGAGATATGTGTATATCAACTTTGGATTTTTGGATATAAAGGATGCTGATAGGATGATAGATTTCCTTACTTCCTTATATTTTCAGTAAAGGAACTAAGCCTTTTTTATGTAACAGCACGTCTCTATGTACCAGCATGCTTTTAGCGAAGTAATTTTTTTGCTTATTTGATTTAACAAAAAAAAAGAGAGCATATGTCTACTAACTTTTATTTTTGCTTTAAGAGTAGCATATCGAATAATGTAGAACAATATTTGGACATTTTAGAGATGCTTGCAAGGAAATTGCAATAGGCTGCTTTTGAGCTTTCTTTCATGTACTCTTGTGTACCATCTTGGTACTTTTTAATAAAACCTTTACCTTATAAAACGAACGAGCCATGAAGATTTGGACATTATTTCATATGTAGTCGAGCAATATATATTAGCTCCACCCATGTACCTTTTTGGTCAATTTCTTGTGATGTTTCCAACCTACCTAATCCTAATCTGCATGTCTATGTTCACTTTTAAAGCAGTAGACTAGTAGAGGAATAACGTTTGAGCTTGATTACGATGTGTGTGTGCGTGAGGGAGGGAGGAAGGTGAAATAGAAGGCATGGAGGTCGAAATGGACTAGAATTGGGAGGAGGACCAAAAAAGAGGAAGTCAGGCATAGTGGAAGACAACCAAAAACCAAGCCTATGTTTGATTGATGTGGACCGAGGGAGTTAGAGAGGAAGGTTATGGGCTAGAAATCTAGCCTTAACACTTGCAAATAAAAACAAGAGGGGGGGGGAGTTAGAGAGGAAGTACGAGAAGAGGGGCAGAGGCTCTTGTCTTGTTTTTGAAGTTAAGCTGAACCGCATTTGTTTCAACGCCTCTAAAGTGAGACAAGGGGTGAATTGTTTTTAAGTTAATAAAAAATGAGTTAAATTCTGGCACAATACTATGATGAGAAGTGTAAAAGATCTCTAAGCTGGCTGCTTACTTCTTCAATATTAATTATGTTATCAATATTTTTGAAGCTGGTGAGATGCTCCATGTTGCGGAAGCTTTTATTGACAAGAAGTATCATCCTACAGTAATATGTAGAGGTAACAGACTAGCCTTAAAATTTTATATCCTTCTGCCCAAGTTCTCTGAAATTAATATATGTACTTCTGTGACCAGCTTACGCTAAAGCTCTTGAGGATGCTGTTGCTGTGCTTGACAAAATTGCAATGACAGTTGATGTTGAAGATCGTAAGTTTCCTCTGCTTCTTACATTTCTCTATCTTTTCATAACTCCACTGTGAGTACTTCTATATTTTAGTAGTTCCATGCCCGG
This sequence comes from Solanum chiquidenum, assembly GCA_029582725.1. NCBI lineage: Eukaryota > Viridiplantae > Streptophyta > Magnoliopsida > Solanales > Solanaceae > Solanum > Solanum chiquidenum. The sequence goes on from JAJOOS010025572.1 coordinate 20,877, forward strand.
AGGTATTAGATAAATACAAAACACCTAGATTTTTTGGATGTCTTCTCTAGAAATTTTGGAATTGCTTTTGGATTACAGGTAAAATAAGCTAAAACAGAAAAAAGAATACTAGTTGAGTTTGCTATTTGTTTTTAGTGCGGAAGAGAACTTAAAATTGTGTGGTTGCTGGAATTGCTAGGTCTTGATATGGGGTCGTAAGCAGAGAAACAACATTATTTTTTAAATAAATTCTTGAAATAGCATTTTGTTATGAACATCAAATTGAGTATATGGAAGTTACACATTTAACTAATAAAAGAGCACTGTAGAATGATCTCATCTCCGGATAAGCTTTACTTTTGTATTGGATGAGCAAATTTCTGTGAACTTAAAGATCAACCTTTTTGTGCTTTTCGTTTAACTTAATCCTTCTTTCTTGAATTTTGATTTTCTCATCGCTCCCTGCTCTTTTTCAAGTTTAGCTTTTTTCGCGCTTATTTTTTACAGGAATAGATTTTATGCTATTATTGTAGCTCGTATATAAGTTTTCTGAATGATTTTAACATGCATTATTACTCAAAATAATTGCTAACTGTGGCAGGTGAAACAATGTTGGGTCTGGTGAAGAGTTGCATCGGCACAAAATTTACTAGTCAATTTGGGGATTTAATTGCAGTAAGTAAAATTTATTTCTAATACCCCCCACCCCCACCCTCCAAGTGGCATGAAGAAATAAATTGAAAAACTTACATCTGGAGGTATTTGGAGCGAAATGTATACTTGTTCTACATTTGTTTCCATATATCTCTGACTATCTTTTGATGGAAGTCCAAAAAATTAAATTGTTTAATTTAGTATTGTTTCTTAATTTTGTATAGATCGCCTCTTCTTGAAGGTATGTACTATGTATAACCTACAAGTTGGAATAACAGAAAGCAATCAAAGCATAACATATATTCGTGCCTAGATATCTTTCCCATGAGTTCTATTACCCCACATCAAATGGTTTGAACATCAAGAAGGAAGAACTCTTTTTTCTCGAAAAGGGTAAATAATTAGTTGTTTGAAGATCAAGAAGAAACACATGCATACAGACTAGTTAACTACTAATGTTTCTTATTATTTTCTTGTAGTCATAGATACTTGGTTCTTGTATTTCTTTCCATTGTGTGTTATTTATAATGACTTTAGAAGTTACTTCCCACAACATGATTGAGAGATTTTTTTGGATTGAGATTCTCGGGATTTGTGTGTATATATATTTTATGGAGGGACATAAGGTGATGGGAATGGAACCTCTGATCTCTTGGTTCCAGCACCTCGACTTTGGTTTGGTAACCACGAGATCTGGTCTTCACTGGGCAACTGGTTGATTGATATATGGATTTCAAATTGAAGAAGTCTTCCTTCAAGAAGTCATTTACTGCAATAGGATTGAACAGGTCATGTATTTAGTGTACATTGTCTGACTTTATCATCTCAGGATTTAGCAATTGATGCCACAAGAATGGTTGGTGTGGAACTTGGCCAAGGGTTACGCGAGGTGGATATCAAGAAGTACATCAAGGTTGAGAAGGTGCCTGGTGGGCAGTTGGAAGACTCTGTAGTGCTTAAAGGAGTAATGATGAACAAAGATGTAGTTGCCCCTGGCAAAATGAAGAGAAAGATTGTAAACCCTCGCATCATTCTGCTTGATTGTCCTCTAGAGTACAAGAAAGGTGAGAACCAAACCAATGCAGAGATCCTTAGAGAGGAGGATTGGACTGTCCTCTTGAAAATGGAAGAAGAGTACATTGAGAACATATGCGCACAGATACTTAAATTCAAGCCGGACGTGGTTATTACTGAAAAGGGACTTAGTGATCTGGCATGCCATTATCTGTGCAAGGCTGGTGTCAGTGCAATCAGAAGGCTAAGGAAGACAGACAATAACAGAATTGCGAAGGCATGTGGGGCAGTTATTGTTAATAGACCTGATGAGTTGCAAGAATCTGATGTTGGTACTGGTGCTGGTCTGTTTGAGGTGAAAAAAATTGGGGATGAGTTCTTTACTTTTATTGTCGATTGCAAGGATCCGAAAGCATGTACTATACTTTTAAGGGGTGCGAGCAAAGATCTACTGAATGAAGTAGAAAGAAATCTACAGGTATTTCCTCAATTCCATAGGTTTAGCAGATGATAATTGATATCTATAAATCGCACTATTTTGAGCTGCTCCTTGTGCTTTTTCAGGATGCCATGTCTGTCGCTAGAAACATCATCAAGTGTCCTAAACTAGTTCCCGGTGGTGGTGCAACAGAGTTAACTGTATCTGCCATGTTAAAGCAGAAAAGTTCATCCGTTGAAGGCATAGAAAAGGTAAGTTGTGTTCGTCAAGTTATTGCTATTCTTTTGCAGACTGAAATCAAGTCATGAATATATGATCTTCTGAGACTCTTCGTGGAAATTGAAAAAAAGCCAACGGAAGCTAATACTCTTCATATGCAGTGGCCGTATGAAGCTGCTGCAATTGCTTTTGAAGCTATACCACGAACTTTGGCTCAGAACTGCGGTGTGAATGTGATTCGTACTATGACCGCTCTTCAAGGAAAGGTAGAAACTTTACTGTTTGAGGTGGATATGCAATCTTCCTTTATTTGTGTTCATCTAATTCTTTTCATTTATCTATAGCATGCAAATGGCGAGAATGCATGGATAGGCATTGATGGAAACACTGGTGAGATTACCGACATGAAAGAGCGGAAGGTATGATATTAAGTTCTTCCTTCCTACACTCCATGACCCCATCAGAACTAGATAGGGGAGGACTGTTGTTACACACTTGTATGCGTAAGAGTGTAAAATTAGATTTTATTAGGTGAATGAAGAATGAATATATGGTTGATCGATATATTTTATTGGACAGTGATGGCAAATAGGAGATAGACTTGAGAGACAATGCTTCACCTGTTTTCATCTTTTAATATCTTTTGAGTAAACAAAATTTAGGAATTTGTATTGATCGAACAATCTTTAAATATGTCCAGATATGGGATTCCTATGCTGTAAAAGCACAGGCCTTTAAAACTGCCATTGAAGCTGCTTGCCTACTTCTGAGAATTGATGACATTGTGAGTGGAATAAAGAAGAAGCAAGCCCCTGGAGCAGGACCATCGAAACCAAAAATTGACGAAGAAGGTGATGCAGACAATGACCAGCTAATTCCGGAATGAACATGATACTATGCTGCAGTGGAATGCTTCTGCAATTCAGACTGCATTTGATAACCACTTGGAAGTTTTCATCTATATGACTTCAGTATAGGACTGATTGCTTGAAATTTTTGTGCTTGACATGTAACTTCTGCTGTTTTTGACTGCTGGCAGTTGTTGGTTGTCAATATGTTTGCGTTGTATTTGATATAGATTCTGTTTCAGTTTTTGGTTTTAAATTAATTTTGATGTTGAGAGTACGATGGCTCTGTCATGGTTAGTAAATCAATGTAGGGGTATCAGTATTGGTTATCAGGTCTGTTTTTTTTAAGGATCCACCAAATTTAAGGCCATACCAAGTCTGAAACCAAATTCAGGAAAATCATGTACTCATACGAGTAAATAGACAATAAAAATGTCAAGTCATGGTGAACACAACGAGTACTGTTTATTAGAACGTATATGAAGCACTCACCATATTAGAATAAATCAGCATGAATACAAACACAATTAAGATTAAACGTTAGGCACGGAGAATACTTGCAATCAATTTCTAAAACATGTCAATAATTCATTATTAAGTGCAAAACGTCAAAATAAACCTTAATATTCGCTAAAGGTTTATTTGTGGCAACGTTAACTGCCACCAATACTGATAAAAAGTTGCCGCTAAAGGAAATATTAAAATATTATTTATAGGAGTCACAAATGCCGCTAAAGGAAATATTAAAATATTATTTATAGGAGTCACAAACGCCGCTAAAGGAAAACAAGCAGCTAAAAATACATTATTTGTGGCAATATATATCGGCACTAAAACTAAATAAGTCACCGCTAAAATATACAATTTGTGGTGGCAATTGTCGCCACCAAAGCTAAATAAGTCGCCGCTAAAAGATTACTATTTGTGGCGACAAATACCGCCACTAAAGCTAAATAAGTCGCCGCTAAAAGATTGCTATTTGTGGCGACAAATACCGCCACTAAAGCTAAATAAGTCGCCGCTAAAAGATTGCTATTTGTGGCGACAAATACCGCCACTAAAGCTAAATAAGTCGCCGCTAAAAGATTGCTATTTGTGGCGACAAATACCGCCACTAAAGCTAAATAAGTCGCCGCTAAAAGATTGCTATTTGTGGCGACAAATACCGCCACTAAAGCTAAATAAGTCGCCGCTAAAAGATTGCTATTTGTGGCGACAAATACCGCCACTAAAGCTAAATAAGTCGCCGCTAAAAGATTGCTATTTGTGGCGACAAATACCGCCACTAAAGCTAAATAAGTCGCCGCTAAAAGATTGCTATTTGTGGCGACAAATACCGCCACTAAAGCTAAATAAGTCGCCGCTAAAAGATTGCTATTTGTGGCGACAAATACCGCCACTAAAGCTAAATAAGTCGCCGCTAAAAGATTGCTATTTGTGGCGACAAATACCGCCACTAAAGCTAAATAAGT
>JAJOOS010025573.1:0-17712 GCA_029582725.1 Solanum chiquidenum
AACAATTTCTATAAAAACTCAATATACAATTATAATGCAACTTAAATACATATTTGATACAATTCGGTTGTAACTTCAAACTTCAATGAACTAAAATTGATATTTAGTTTATCAAATTTTATCCAAATATCCCCTAAATTCTAGATTGAACCCCCCTTGATATTTCAATTTTTTTTTTGAGAAATCACCAATTAACAATTTCTATAAAAACTCAATATACAATTATAATGCAACTTAAATACATATTTGATACAATTCGGTTGTAACTTCAAACTTCAATGAACTAAAATTGATATTTAGTTTATCAAATTTTATCCAAATATCCCCTAAATTCTAGATTGAACCCCCCTTGATATTTCAATTTTTTTTTTGAGAAATCACCAATTAACAATTTCTATAAAAACTCAATATACAATTATAATGCAACTTAAATACATATTTGATACAATTCGGTTGTAACTTCAAACTTCAATGAACTAAAATTGATATTTAGTTTATCAAATTTTATTTAAATATCCCCTAAATTCTAGATTGAACCCCCCTTGATATTTCAATTTTTTTTTTGAGAAATCACCAATTCGAAACGAAATTCGTTTTAGGCTAGTTATGTGGGATAATCTTTCGGGCTATATATATAATCATGTTTTATTACATAATATTAGCTAAAAGTCATAAGAAGTACATAAGGACTATACAATATACCTTGTCAACAATTATAAAAAGTAGGGGGAATTAAACGGTTAAACAAACATATACTAGTTAATTAGCTAACATAACTACAGTTTGCATTAATTGCAATTCGAAACTTACTTCTAGCTATAATTACATTCGTCTCTCTGGCCTCCCTCCTCTCTTCCTCTTTCTCTCGCCTCTCTCCCCTCTCTCTGAAATCTCGCTCGCCTCTCTCCTCTTTTCCAGTCATCTCTCTCTCGCCTCTCCCTGCCTAGTCTCTCTCTCTCTCGACTCGCTCCAGTCTCTCTCACTTTATACAAACACAAATTATACAAATGCAAATGTATAATTTGTGTTTGTATAAAGCTAGAGAGACTGAATATACAAATACAAATATATATCTTTCCGCCCTATACACTTATAATTATACAAATCTCTCTCTGCCCAGTTCTCTTCTGTCTTTCTCTCTCTCTCGCTTTATACAAACACAAATTATATAAATACAAATGTTTAATTTGTGTTTGGATAAACCGAGAGAGACTGAATATACAAATGCAAATGTTTAAATTCGATTCAATTGTATACGGATACAAATTGTATGCAGATATACAGATACAATAATTGATACATATGCATAGTAGTTACACATATATAATATCTAACTGATATTGTAATGATCTATTCCCGTTGTTACATAAAATCCAATGGGAAAAATTTTTGGGTCGGAAAACTTTTTGGTAGTAACTTAAAATTTTCTAGCCTAGTTCAGATTTGGACGAAATCGGAGTCAGTGAGGTCTAGGGAAATCTGGTAATGAATGAGAGATTTAATAATGGTTTTGATTGTGTGAGTGGATAGCTAAGACATTAAGAAACTCGTACGACTTTACGGAATTGAATTTGGGCGAGTACTTCCGGAATTGATCTTAGCGTGAACGGGTGTTTTCTGAGTGTCGTGGGATGAATGTGTGTTGTGAAATGGGGGTTGGTGAGCTCTTAATTTGACATTTTGTTTTCGTGCAAGCCGCTGTGGCAAGATTATTCCCGCCAGGGCGAGGCCGCCATAGCGGGACAGTCGCGATTTAAGTCGGAATAAACCCCAAAATCATTTTATTCTATAAGTTTCAACTTTGAGAGCTAGGAGACGACCCTAGGTGCTTTCTTGACAGTTTCCCCCCATTCTTGAGGATAAATGTAAGGCTTTAACTCCCCGAATCTATTTTTCGATCCGTAAAATAGAAATTCGTGGGTGATTATCGATGGGGGAGGGTTTTGATATGAAAATTATGGTGGAAAAAGCCCTAATCTAGGTATTATGATCTTGGGTTTGGTCTAGGGTTATTGGGTTTGTTATAATGCAGATAATTAGACCTTTGATTGTTGATCCTTGCGTATATTAATTGTTTGTAAACCTAGAACAAGCGGAAAGATTTCGAAAAGGGAAGATTCAAGTGCCTTAGGGGATTCAAGCTTGGATTCGAGGTAGGTGATGGTTGTGATTTCATGTTGGTGTGATATATGTTTGTAATTGCTCATTATAATGCATGTATTTATGCGAATGTTGCATTATTGATCACCCTAATCGTAAATGAGGATAATTGAATAATTGTATGCCATGAATCACCTCTTGTTGTATGATTGTGAGAATATACATTGTGATTGTAATTGTGGTTTGTTGAATGGATCGGGTGTTACGTTCCGACACACTAACTTGGATCAGTTGCCACGTTTCGACATAAATATGGGATCGGTTACCACGTTCCGACATAAACATTGGATTGGGTACCACGAACTGGTACACTAACAGTTTGGGTTTGGGTTTCATTAGAGGACCATTGAATTGTGTTGTGTATCTACTTGTGATGATTACGTTCATATCTAATAGTGATTGAGGTTGAAAGACTATTTGTTGCTCTAAAATGATAACCAATGTGTATTATTTAGAACGTGAAATGCTACATTGATCATGAAAAGATGACTAATATTGTATATGTTTGGTATATGCTTGTTTTATAATGTTGTGGTTACTTGCATGTGTTTCACTTAATAGGATAGCCGCGTGATTCTACCAATACACTATGTTTGTGTACTGATATTGCACTTGCTTGTTCTTTGTTGAGTACAGGGCATCTTCAGGCGGCTATTGATAGACCTCAGCTAGGTGACTATTGAGTGTGACCGAATTCAAGGGTGAGCTAGTTCTTTCAGGCTGCCATGAATCTTTCTTGTTTAAGTCCACTCTTTTCGGACTCAGACTATTTGTTAAGGGTGTTTGTTTAGTTTCGGGGTTGTACCCCTTGTTCTTAGACTTGTCGTTAGTAGAGTTTTGGTACAATGACTTTCAGGTTCTAAGGGTTAAGACTTCCGCATTAGTTTGGATAAGTTATTTGTTTAAACCTTTGGAGTTTATGGGAACTCCATATTTCTTTTGGTCATTTAAACCTGCTTCCGTATCTTGAAATGCATATATAGTTTTTGGTTAAGTTGTTTAGTCTGGGTTGTAGTAATGGTTCTCCCACCGGAGGGTTAGTGTGAGTGTCAATCACGATGACATGGGTCGTGACAAAATTGATATCAGAGCTCTAGGTTCGTTGATCTCATTGTACCAAAATAAGTCTAGTAGAGTGTTGCGGAAGAGTACGAAGACGTCCGTACTTTACCTTTATATCAGTCCTCAACTCAATTTTTTAGTTTAATTGAAATAAAAGAAATTAGAAAGGCAGAAAACCAAAAGAATGAAGTGGATATGAATATCCCAAATGACTTTTTGATTGAAAATAATTGCATTTTTGTTCTTAAAAAGTGTGAGGGCTCGTATATTAACTTCTTAATTTGTTAGAAAGTTCAAAAAAGTGTGTTAAGATTGAGGAAAATACCACTTAAAGTTCATGAGAAAACATATATCACAATCATATATACTAATTTTACCTCTACTTTCAAATAATTACATATATTACCACATTTAATATTTATACTATATATTATTAAAGGTATCATTAGATACTCGTATCCCTTAATTATTTATTAGTTATCTGCACAATTAAATCATTCCAAATTCAAGCTTTCATGTTAATCAGTTCTCTCTCTCATCAATCTCCATTTGCACCACTATTTTCTCTCTTTTTTCCGTATCTCCACCACGAATTCCACCATTAAATCATTAAAATTTAAATAAGAAATAACCATACAACAATTTGAGGTTTGTGCCTATTTAATCATTTATAAAGTCATGTATTCGTGATAGATTTTAATTTATTTTGTCTTCTACTTTTTAAAAGTTAAGGTAAAACTCCATTGATTTAGAATTTTCTTAATTTTGTTTCATGACTAGTGATTCTCCAATGAGAAGAATATTTATTTATTGTTGATCGAAAAACGACAAGAAAATTACCACTGTAATTTTTTATATTTTCAATCGCTTAAATTTGGAAATCCATAAATGCATCAACTTTGACGAACAAAGGAGAAAGATAGTATGTAATTTGTTGCAAATGGAAAGAAGGTTTATGCAATAATTGTGATCAACTTTACGAGGAAGAACACGAGAAAGAACTTTTTGGATCAGATTGGAATTATTGATGTATCTGACACAATATTGATGATGTATCTGACACAATATTATTGACGATGTATCTGACACATTATTGACGAAAGATTATACGTATCTATTTTTTATCAGTGTATCTAATTAAGTAAATACTCCATTTGTCCCATTTTATGTGACACTTTTCGGATTTCGAGATTCAAACAAGTCTATCTTTGCCCGCAAGTTTTTTAATAGATCTTTTTAACATTTTGAATTATTAATTATTGTGACTTATAGTACTTTTTACGTAGTTTACATATATATAAATTTCATTTCAAAAAAATTTGAATATTCCATACGCAATTTTTTGGTCTAAGTTAAACTGTTTGACTCTCGAAAAACGAAAAGTGCCACATAAATTGTGACAAAGGGAGTATGTATCTGAATAAATATATGCATGTATTGAAGATGTGTGTGTGCGTCTCACAAAATATACACATGTTTCTGAATAATTAAGAAGTCTAAACTTTGTTGAATCGCCAAAAAAGAGAGAAGAATTTTGATTGTTTTGATTTTTTAGGAGTTGTGATAATGCCATATCCTTTAAAATTGTTCTAAACGTGATTTCCTCCTTAATTAATGGCTTTCAATCATATAACTTAATCAGACACACTCCTTAATTAATGACTTTCAATTATATCTCGATACACTTAATTGATACGAGATATATGTATATGAAAGTGACAAATACATGTATCTGAGCCCTAAAATACAGTAAAGAATATAATATTGCAAACTAGTGTAAATTTAAGTAATTATATCCTAAAATAGTAGGATTTGTGTAAGTTACCCAATTTTAAAATTTGAAATATCATAAACGTGAGTCGTTTTGAGTGAATTGTCATAAGCCTGGGGAAATCTGCTCCATATGTCTAACTCGGTCTCACAAGTGGTTTCCCCTCCGAATGATGTCTTTTGCACTAATGTTATCTCTTTGGACCTCAACTTTCGAATCTTTTTGTCCAAAATGGCTACAAATTCCTCCTCAAAAGTCAAATTTGCATAGGTTTTTTTGTCTACTCAGAGTTGTGAGAAGTCTAGCCTAAATCACCTTTACCTTGTCTAAGAAATCTTTCAACGAATTCATACTCCCACGGTCTAACCTCAAAATAGTCAAACCACCTAGTTGGAGACTCATATCTCCTATCATATAAAGCTTCAAACGAAGCCTTTTAGATGTTGGAATGATAATTGTTATTGTAAGCAAACTCTATCAAGAGAAATAACTAGTCTTAATTAATGACCTGAAAAATCAATAACACAATGGGTCGTTTGGTAGAGTACTAGAGTGTATTGGAGAAAATAATGCTTGCATTAGCTCGATGTATTATTAGTACCTTGTTTGGTACACTTTTCTAACCTGCATAACTAATGTTTGTATTAGTAATACACTCTATTGTGTATTGAAGAGTGTATTACTAATACCATCTATTTCTATGCATTAGTAATGCAATGGGTTCTAATGCATGCATTAACATTATTAAAGACACAATTGCCCTCAAAAACTTTTTTTACATCCTTTCCACTATACTTGTGGATGGTATTTTTGTAAACAAATATTTTTTCTAAAAAAATTATGTAATGCATAATATTTTTAGTACACCAAACCAAGCATTGCATAAAAAAATCTCATCATAACTAATAAAAGCATAACTAATACAAACATTACTAATACACTATATTTTATATTATTCTTATACAATCTACCAAACGAACATAGCCTCCAACACTTAAATAGTCCACTCAGATTTACAATCTGCTTGAGAGTAAAAGGTTATGTTGAGCAGCCTATACCCAAATACAAGCAATGAACATTTAATTCTTCGATTCAAGTTGATTTAATTTAGTTCTTCGGTATGAGCTTGATTAATGGACTATTTTTTTCCTTGCAAAATGAACTATTCTTTATAAATTCATAATGATTTATTTTATGTTTTTAATTGAAAATTGAGCCATAGAGTGCCTTAATACAAACTAATATTGTTATTTGCCAAAAATCATATTATCACTACCTCAAATTTTCACAAAGTAAAAAGTGCACTCCACCTTTCTACAATTGTATGATTCTCCATTTAATTCAATCAGTAGCAGCAACACAAAGAAAAAAATGAAAGCTAAAGAGAGGGAAATAATGAATGAAGAGACAAGAAAAGAAATCAACAATAATGAGCAGCATCCATCAAGCATAAAAGTTTATAGATACAAACTAAAAGTTCCATAATTTTTGGCCTAATGTAATGTGTGTAACACGGTACAAATCATTTTTTTTTAAAAAAAAATTAATAAAAATTTGGTTAAATCGAAGAACAAAAAGCCTATAACCGAGAATGAAATTGAATACTAAACGTTTAGAAAAAAATAAAATCAAAATAAAATCAAAGAATTGAACTAGTTAATTTTTTTATGCACATCCGAAATCAGAAAAAATTGACACTTATCCAACCTCACTGATAGGTATAATTCAACCCAAACACTTAGATGAATTGATGATGTAATTTTGCGAAAATCAACAATTTAACACAATATAAGTCATAATCACAAACTCTTTTGTAAGCAAAACTCTTAAGTCAAATTCGGAAAACCAACAAGAAGTCAATCCCCAAATCTGAAAATTCCCAAATACAAGTCACTAAAAATATGGGTTGGGTGAGTAAAATACCTATTGCACTATTTATTTATTTTAAAGTTTTGCTCATAATATTTTTCAGGCAAAACTTTAACGAGCCAATAAATAATGTATATTATAAGATATGTGTATTTTTTTTCTACATAATTTTCCTTAGTAAAATATTAACGAGTCATATCATCTATACATTCGAAAAGTCTATGAAATAGTTGAAATGTGGTGGACAATATTCATTCATAACTCCTAAGAAGTTACTCCTCACATTATGGCTTTTGACTCTCACACCCTTTTAACCTTTCCATGACCTTCTCCCTATTCTCAATAATTGATTTAATATTCATGACACCATTTTAATGTTCTTTTACGTAGCCATATAAATAGAGATATTAAGAATCATATTATATAACACTTTGAAAAAACTTCAAAAAAAATTAAGAAAAGAACACTTATATTTCTTGTTTCTCTATTTCTATTTGTTTCATCTAGTAATTTACTTTTATTTTAAAACATATCTTTAATAATATTTTATTATTATTAATATCTAAGGTTGCTTAATGGCACATATTTTTGTCAAGTAGGTAAGTGACTAGTTAAAATAGGCATGTAGGAAAGGGGACAAAGGCAACAATATCTCAACAACTGGCCTAATAAAATATAAAATATTGTGGGTCCAAACCATCACTTTCTCAATCTCCTCATGCATTACCCTTAGCCATAATCAACTACTCCCGTACCTACCTCCCATACCCATCGCATAATGTATACTGTAGCGTACTTTTTTCGTTTCAATTTATATTAGTCATTTTGTTTTAAAAAAAAGAATGATCGAGTTTTATTTGATATGAAGTTTAAAAAAAAAGAATTTTTAATGTTAGATTTCAAATTAAAGTCATGTCAAATATAATAAAATATTATTTAATTTTATAATTTTCAACATCTCACGTGGAAAACTGAAATTATAGATTTACAGTGCTGCCAAAAAAGGAAAGGGATCATTTTTTTTTTCAAACAGCCTTAAAAGAAAAGTAAATCATTCTTTTTGAAATAGAGAGAATAATATTCCTTTCTTTTTAATCAATTTAAAGAAGATTTGTATTTTTTTTATATTTAATAATAATTTATTTATTTTAAAAAAAATTGTCATTAATGAGATAATATATAGTCACAGAAATTTTAATAATTCATTTTAGATTGTAGATTCTAAGTTTTTTTTTTTTGGAATTTTAAACACATTCACTAGGAAATATATTAATATTCTAAGTCAAGTACTTCTTTAACCCTAAATTTCTGTCATTATTTGTTTCTTTAAACATTTTTTAAATGGACATCTTTGTCAAGCTCAATGACATCCTAATTCATATTTTAGTTGCCTTAGATTATAAAATGTTTTATTTAGAAAACAACAGTATGTTTTTTCTTTTATTTTTGTCAAAGATTATAATCACCATTTTCACTAAAAATGGGTACTATTGATTACAAAATTTTACTCCATATCAATATATAATTAGATATGTAAATTCAAGAAGTAACAATTATATCATTGACTAGAAGAGAAAATATGTAATTTGATATGAACATATAAATGTATGTATTTTTGTATTAATGTGCTCCAATAATCCAGAAAATGGCTTCATGTGATGAGTAACAAAAGTTTGTTTTCTTTCCCAACTTAGAGAAATAAACATTGGACAAAGCTTAATTAATTAGTACTACCTCCGTTCCATATAAGATGGACATGTTACTAAAAATATTTGTCTTATATTACTTGATTACTTACTAAGTCAAGATAGAATTAATTAAATTATTCCCATTTTACCCCTTCAATTAATAGTCTTTGGAATGTTCCTAATTACTTGTCCATTTTTCCTTTTAATTTTAATTGTCCCTAATTACTTGTACATTTTAACAAATCAAGAAAGGATAAAAATTTTTACTTGTTATATCCTCAATTAATTACTTTAAAAAAGGTAGAACTTCTCAAAAATCTTAAATTTTTAATTCATCCACTTCATAATTAATAGGGGTAAAATGATAAACTCACTGTGCCAATAATTGTTTTCTTAATATGTGTATCAATTCAAAAGTGGACAAGTAATTAGGGACACAAGAAATATGAACAAAAGTCAAAATAATAAAATTGATTAATCTATTAATAATTTCTTGATTACCGCATAAAATACAAAATGCCTATCTAATATTAGACGAATGTATATTTTTTGCAATAAAATAAATAGAATAGAGAAAAATCGTGATGTAAGTTTAACAAATAATCCATTCGTTGACGGCAAAGAACTCTTAAATGACAATACGTTTAAATACTACCTTCTTGTAGATACCTCAGCGGATAATAATAGTTATAATTAAAGGAAAAAATATATAATTATATAAATATTTCTATTATATTTACTATTTATTGTTTGAAATAATTACATATCGTTTCACTAATAAATTAATGATTTCATAATATTTCAAATCAAATACACCTAGATACATGTAATTTTGTTGTTAGATACACTAAAATAGGGGAGAGTCGAGCGAGAGAAGGAGAGAAGCAAGCGAGATAAGAGGGAGCGAACGAGGTTCCCAAATACATGTGAATTACACATTTACACTAGATACATGTCACATAGGATACCAGATACAGGAAGAGAGGAGAGTGACAAGTGAGAGAGTAGAGAGACGAACGAGAGAGTCAGATACGTGCAAATCCACTTGAATATAGTGTATCTAGAACAAATTACACATAATTTTTTGACTTCATGTGTCCAAGATACCTGTATCTCAAATAAAAATTCTGATAAAATTTATAATATTACAAACTAGCATATTGAATCTAAGTAATAAGATGCTAAATTAGTAAGATTTCGATAAGTTTTCTAATAATAGTAATAATAATAATTCATCTAATATCAAAGTTCCTTCAAATAGTCAATCGTATTTATTTACTAAATTTTGATTTAGTAATTAAATAAAACATGTTTTGACAGGTATCTTTACTAAACAAGAAAATTCAAAACTATTATATACTATTACTATATATCTTTGCTGAAAAACTCACAATCATAGGTATATTAGCTACTAAAATTATGATGGTCAATTTGAAACCATAAAAGCATGATGAAACCAGGGGTGAAGTATATATAATGAAGGTCTATGTCATCTTTAATCAGAGATTTTAGAGGTTCGAATCAATATTAAAGTTTGTTTAAGATATAAAAGGTGTGTGAAAATAATATATTTAATCTATATATAACAAATTAATAATAATATTATATTCATGATAATACACCATAAATAAGATCTAAGAAGAATAGTGTCTACATAGATCTTATCCTTATCTTAGATGGTAGATAGAACATTATCAGACTATCGGCTTAAATTTAAGTATATCAAAGCATTTTGGGAAAAGAATAACAGAAGGGAAGGCACAATGATACTATATGTATATATGTGTCCTTTACCGTCTCATGTATAACTAAGATCATGTCCTCAGTAAATTAAAGTTACATCGTGTCCTATCTAATCACCCCTCTCGTATACTTTTTCGACCTACCTCTTCAAAATCCACCCATAACCAACCAATCATTTCTCCGCACTAGAAAATTTGTACATATCCTCTTCACACACTAAATCAACTCATTCCCGATTCCCTCATCTTGTCCTCCACTGAGGTCCCTCCCATCTTATCCCGAATATCTTCACTTCTAATCATATATTTCCTAGTAAACCCATAGTTTCATTTCAACATCCTCATTTTGGTACATTCATGCATCTTCTAAACATGAGAGTCCTTAATTGTCCAATACTTCACTTCATACAACATAATTGATTTATCTGTCACTCTGTCAAACTTATCTTTAAATTTCAGTGACACCTCCTTTTCACAATATAATTCACAAATATGAAATGTTTCAATTGATCAACCTTCGTTAAAAAAGCCCCACCCCTACTCATGTGTATTTAAAATAAACAATAGGAAAAATGCATAAGTAAGAGATAAAAATAACTTAAAATTCTTATTAATATGGGCACATGTCATATTTTAACTGCACACTTTATATTTAAGCAGTACACATAATTAAAATAAATAATTAAAATAAATTGAACTATAACATTTTAAAAAATAACTTTCTTCCAAAAAAAAAATCTTCTTAAAATTAATTTAACAACTAAATTTGGCATTGGGACCATTTTGTTTGAAGGGAAGAGGCCAACGGTAACGCCAATTACTAAAAAGGAAAAATAAATAATTTTTTTGACTTTATTTCACAAAGAAAGAAAGAAAAAGTAATATTAATTAACTACTTATAGTTTAATGTCAATTAATTATATATAAAGTGTTCAGTTAAAAAATAACGTGTTCATATTAATAAGATTTTAAGTTATCTCAACATTTAGCCTTGTATTTTATTTCATTTTGAAATAATTCAAAAAAATAATAGAACATAGAGAAGGACTCTCTCCTTTCTTTTTATTTGTTCAACTTTATATAAAAAATAAATCGATCTCCCCTTTTATTTTAGCAAATTAAGTGATTTTAAAAAAATATTTTTTAATTATTAGATAATTACGTGCATAAAATACTAATAGTCAAACTTAGATTTTAAAATTATTTAAAGACAATTCAATAAAATAGATCCATAATAAACAGGAATGGACGAGTAATAATTATACTACTATCTCTAGTGAATGCATGCATTAACTTTGTATATTAATAACATTTTATTTGATATACTTTTCATGTAACGTATAATTAATGCACTCTAATGTAGTATTGTATGTTAAGGTGTGTATTATTACTACAATAAATCTCTAAATACTAGTAATGTAAGGAGTTTTAATGCATGCATTAACATGGTTAAAAACTCCATTATCTCTCAAAATTTGTTTTACATCTTTTTCACTACAATTATGAAGGGTATTTTTATAAATAAATATTTTAATCCAATGTATGTTATTTTTAATACAACAAATCAAACAATGTATAAAAAATAACTTATATATATAGTAAAACATCACTAAATTAATACTCGATAAATTAATAATCTCTCTAAGATAATATATTCTCATGTCCCGACTTGGGCCAATGGAAAAAATCAACTATTTCGATAAGATAATATATTTTCACAAGACCCATGTATAAATATAAGCTCCAATTAATTTTTTTATAAATTAACAATTCTTTAAAGTACAAATATATCTAACAATTTAGTGAAATGTGATTTTATTGTGTTTTGTTTTAAGTTAAACTTTAATCTAGTTGGAGTTCATCTCTAATTTTTCTTATTGCATTCAAAAGTTTGTTGTTGTCTTTTCGAACTGCACCATGAAATTGTGAAGAGTTCTAGATGCGATAAGTGTTTCCTTATATGTAACTGTTCCAAATACATTGTATCATATTCAACTTCAACTTCATCATCAACATTATTTTTATGGTATCCATAATTTCTTCTAAGCTCTAAATCTCTGAACATATAGCATTTTCACCCAGGTAATCCAAAAGGTTATCAACGTTCATTTTATTGCGGTAACCGAGATCATTAATCATGACCTCAAGTTCATGGAGCCATTTTCACAAGTGGGTTCATTCATATTCTCTTATATTTCATCCCTCAAACAAATTTTTCAGTGTCAAAAATAATTTGCTATAGTCTCTTGCTGAACATTTGTCGTCCATGGTTGGAATTGCAAAAAATGATAGCATCATCCAAAACATTAATCTTTTCTGGATCAGTTTGTTTCAATTCATAGTCTTCTAATATCCTACGATAAATTTTGTTATAATAATACATCTTGAAAGTTTTTATTATTCCAGCATCTTAAGATTGAATTTTAAAACATTCTTTAAATTAATAAATATTAATTTATCGATTAAATAATACTTCTATAAAATAATAATATTTCATGGTCCCAACTATATTAATTTAGTAAAATTTTACTGTATATTTAATACAAACATTATTAATATAAATATTATTAATATAAACATTATTAATACATTATATTTAACATTATTTTTATACACTCTTGCTCAACCAGACGATCCCTTACTCATTTTGTTTGATCTTTAATTTCTGCTTATATTGTCTCTTAACCGTCCCTCTTTTATTTTCATTTTTTCTTTCTGATTAGAAATGTTCGTTTTCGGATATAATGCAGTGAATGTGATTACTTTTCTTTCTTAATTAATTAGAGTACTTCAATTTAAGCTCTCAATAAAAAATATTTTTTTAATAAAACACTTTCATCCTATCTATATACTTCCTCCATTTAAAAAAGAATGACATCCTTTTCTTTTTAGTCTGTTTCAAAGAAAATGACTTCTTTCTTTTTTGGTAATATTTTAATTTTAGCTTTCCACGTGACATGTTTAAGGCCACAAGATTAAATGATAATTTTGTACATTTGACAAACTTTAATTTAGAATCACAATATTTAAAAGCCTTCTTTATTTTTTTAAACTTCATGTCAAATCAAACTAGATCATTTTTTATAAAATAAAGGGAGTAATACGAATCCAAAATAATCGAACATTGCATATCGTACGAATGAGAACACAACCACATTTGTTTAAATATGTGTGGATAGAGATGAAGACGTGGAGGATGAAAGTAAAAGCAAAGAAAAGAAGAGTCAAAATCATGTGCATCTCAACTCTCAAGGCGACAAAAGGACCTCTCAACCTTACCCTATTCCAATAACTAAAGGGTCATATCTAAGGCCCCATCTTTAAAGGAACAGACTCAAATATATCATCAAACTTAAAAAAAAGACTTATTTATATTATTTGGTAAAAAATTAGCTTATTTATTTAAATTTTGTTTCCGAACAACTTCATTCATCTCATATTTTATCAATTGAAATGACATAGATGAGTCAAAATCATGACTTAATGTAAAACGATTCTTGTCCAAAATGTGATATAATTCATATTTTGATAGTTAAAAGACTTATAATAATATATTCAGTGTAATTTTATAAATGAGGTACGGAGAATAATCGTGCTCCTTCCTTTAAGCGAATCGAAAGGAAGAAGATTGCCACTTGGAAGAAAGAGGGAGAGTTGAAATTTACACCGAACACGTATTATGTCTTCCAATCACTTCCATCACGTGACTTTCTTTTCCCTTAAGCCACGTTACACTGTCCCTCTGTACGGATTCTGCCTTATTTTGCCCCCCTACTACTTTGGATTATAAATTTTATTTTGTATCCCAAATATAAATAATATATAAATTGTGTTGGGTTTTATTTGTACTTTTACTATGGTCCATGTGTGATATATCACATCCTCAGTCCCTAATTACTTGATTATTTTTTTGTTAGTTATTCTTAATTACTTATATATTTTGATAAATTAAGAATTTTTTTTTATTTATTTATTATATTCTCAATTATTTTGAAAAAATTAATTTTTTAATTCACTCACTTTATAATTAATAGGGATAAAATGATAAACTTACTATATGAATCACTATTTTGACATACAAAATAAATTTTCTACTACTTTTCGGATTACCATCAAGATTTTTTTCCTCTCATTATTTTGTACGGTAACAAACATTTGGTTTGTGGGAGGGGGAAATTTATTTGCATTCAATAATTGCATCAATACGCCATCCCTTACAATTATGTACCAGACTTTGGTGGTTGGGTCAATGGTATTTAGGCAGCAGAGTAGTCGGTTAATGGGTGAGTATATTATGAGAGATATAATTAGGATTGAAGTTATAGAGGACAAAAAATGAATTTCATAATAAATAAAATAAGAAAAGTGAGACTGAAATAATTTATGCATCAAAAAAAGAAGGTATCCAAATGTACTGATAAAAAGGTGTATGGAGTCGGTTGTAATAAGAGTTGGGAGAGGTAGAAATATGACGAAAAATAAGTAATTGGAGGTGTTGGGATATTATTTACCCCGAGTTCTGACCATAAATAAGTCTTCTTTTTAGAAAAAGGTTTAGGAGTGACTAGTCCTTTTCTTGTAGAAAAAAATTTAGGACTCTATAAATAGAGATTTGTTCCTTCTAACTTAATCACCGTTCACAGTTTAGTCCTAGAAATTTTGAGAGTTTTGGTTAAGGGGAGAATTTGTGGGACACAAGTGATATGTTATTACTTGTGTGAACTTTCTATTTTGAGTGAATTAGTTGAGGTTATTTATTTTTATATTTTATACTCTCATATTTATATAGTGGATTGCTCATCTCCTTTGTTAGCTTCCCCATGAAACCTGATTATTTTCGATCCTAAAAGGGAGAGACAATTGTAAGGACCAGGGTGGATCTAGAAAGGCACAAAATATGTCACCTGACACTGCTTGTAAAAAATAATAATAATAATAAATAAATATATATATATATATATATATATATATATATATAAAGGCAAGGAAATATAAGAGGATATATTTGTTAAGGTGACCCCCTCCTTGATACTAAAGGGCACTCATCTTAGTTGGTTAGGTGCGTCATTTCCCGTAGTCAAAGTTTTGAGTTCAAATCTAGAAGGCGTCTTTTGGCTTATTTTCATGTTCTTCTTTTCTTTCACCTTCATTTTTACAAATAAAATTAATAAGAAAATTTATGAAACTTAATGAATAATAAATTACTTCGTGATTATTTGGTTCTTTATATTAAAAATAAATTACTTCGTGATTATTTGGTTCTCTATATTAAAAAATTAAGTTATTTTGCTTACATCTTTTCTTTTTAAAAAAAACTCATGGTTAAAAAATCTTTTTAGAAAAAGTATAGTAATGAGCATGAATTGCATTTTATTTATATTTTGTTCTTTTAAAAAAATAATAATAGTATCATTTATTTTATTTATATATTAATTTTTATTTTAAAAGGTGATATTCTTCCAAAAAATCTTGTGTACGCCACTGATAGCGACCCATTCCGGTCATTATGACTAGGTCAATAGTGAAAGAATTTGATCCAAATATTTTTGAATGGTGATTTGAATTTTTTAGGCTAGGCCACCCTTAGATGGAATTTGACTAGGTGCGGTTTAGGATTATCCGAGAATGGGTGAGGTGTAATGTCTAGGCATGATTGACAATTGTTTCTAACCAAGACAATACTGAATCCGTAGGGTTTCACAAAACTGGATTCAAGTGAGTAAAACTCTCGGAATCGAATTCAATATGAATGAGATAGTTCAGGACATCAAAAGAAGGAGGTATGTTGTAAAATTAGGATTTTCAGAGATTTTCGAGTCTCTAAAGTTCCCGTAGTCTGCTATAGAGGGAGGCGTTCGCTATAGCGGTCATATGCGAGTGTCATAACGATGCTTAGATTGTAATAGCGTGATAAGTCGAAACTTTATGCAGAAAAAGTCTCAGAATCTCTTATTTTCTACATTATTGTTCTTGGGATTGAGAGGGGCGATTTAAGGTTGTTTGCACTTGTTTTTCCACAAAATTCGCCATTAAAAGTAAGTTTGTTACTACCCGATCATGTAATTTGGTTCTTAAACTTTATGCAGAAAAAGTGTCATAATCTCTTATTTTATATTGTACGGAGCGAGGTGTAAGCCCCGAGACACGGGGCATAAGTCTCATGGATCTATGGGGCGTAGTCTCATGTATATTCAGTTTTATAGTTTTATTACTAATAAAATAAGTAAAAGTAAACATTTCAATGATTTTACAAATAATTTTTTATAAATAACCTATAATATATAGAAATTATATTATGATTTTTATTTGAGATAAGTATTAATAATCAATAATGAAGAAAAAAAATATTATAATTACTACTTGAGAAATATCATTACACCAATAACAAAAAAATATATGATTTAAAGCAAAAAAGGTTTAAAAAATAAATTAAAAACGCCCGGGGCTACGTTTTTACTCCCAGGACTTACGTGTTTATATCGAGGCTTACGGCTCAAATTTTAGAACTTACGCCTTATGGATCTACGTCTTTAATTTACGCCCCAGAGTGTTTTTGGTACGCCCCGCCCCTAGACTCACCCTGGACTCGCCCCAAAAACATTTTTGAAAACATTGGTTGGGAGGATGATTCTGAATTGGCCTGGAATTAGGATTTGAGCATAATTCGGATATAATTAGGCCAATTTTGATTGATTGTTGTATTTTATTATTGTTTTAAACCAAGAACAAGTGAAGGCACTTCAAAAAGGAAAAACTCGAGTTCTTTAGAGTTTTCAATAGGATTGATTCGAGATACGTGATGGTTGTATGTTTTCCAACTTATGTATGTATGCACGCTACTGTCTTATAGTATACATGCAATGCATGTTGGGGAAAATATAGGGAAGCATATGAATGCCATCATATTGTTAATTTCATGCAATTGACCTTGTTTGCAACAAATTTTAAAGTGACGGAAAATAAATTATAATCACAAAAAATATGAAGAAACATAATTTTATTTATCAAGATTGCGGGTGCAATTATGTTGATCTCTCGATTCTTCTTTCATAAGATATTTAATTCGAGGGTCGTTTGTAGCGTATTTCCTGACTTAAGATGATTTGGACTTGATCTACATAATTTGAAGGCTGTTAGTGGTGTATTTCTCAAACTAGGATGATTTGGACTTGATCAACATAATTTGAGGGCCGTTAGTGGCGTATTTCTCAAACTAGGATAATTTGGACCTGATCTACATAATTTGAGGGTCGTTAGTGGCGCATTCTCAAACTAGAATGATTTGGACTTGATATTCATAATTTAAGGGTCGTTAGTGGCGCATTTCTCGAATTAAGATGATTTGGATTTGATCTCTTTATGAATATTTCATGAGTTTGTGGAATATTTGAGATATTCAAGATGCCTTTTAAGGGAATAT